>JAOXJP010076526.1:0-15122 GCA_025762735.1 Platanus orientalis
GGGCATTTTGATAATTTTTGGATTTTCTATCCAAAATTACAAAAATACCCTTTTTAGGTCTTTTCTTCTATTTTCTCCTCTATTCTTGATTTTTGCTTCCGCATCCTTCATTTTAATTTGTTTGAGGGCCTTGGAATTACTCTACATCAATTTTTGGTAATTTCTCCCTTTGTACTGCATCACTTATCCTTTTGCATGCTAAAAACCGCCTCTTTAACCTCATCCACCAAAAAAGGAATCTACAACGCATCCCTCATTTCACTAGGTAACCGGATATCAAATAGATTTGAAAGAGTGAGCCTATCCACCTCTTCCTTTGAATATAACTCGGAGAAGAAACGAATAGCTTCATTAGAGATTTCTTCAAAGGATTCCATATCTTTCCCCATTCAGTACCAATCTCATAAACAAACTCATTATCTTTCTCCCATTTGCCACCTTATGGTAGAAACTAATATTTCCATCTCCCCCTTTAATTCACTTGAACCTTGATTGTTGATGCCAATGAACGTCCTCACATTTTAGAATGTTATCTAATTCCACCACAAGGGATTGCCTCTTATTTACCAACTCCACCGACAAACCACCCTCATGTTCATTTCTAGAGTCAATAAGCTGACAATCATTCCATTATTTGCTCTTGTTTTAAAAAAAATTCCAAAGGTGAACTTGTTCCAATCTTTCAATCTTCTTTTCATGTGTTGCAACCTCTTCATAAAACAGAAACCCTCAACCCCCCCCTCTTCCTCATGCCACCATGATTCCAACAAATTAAAATCCAAAAGGTTTAGGCTCAAAACTTATCCTATTAGCATTAAGCATAATTAACCAATGATCAAGAGTTGCATTTTGGAGAACCTCCTAGAAATAGTGAGGGCAGAAATCCTCTTAATCCCCAGACGCCAAAAACCTATCCAAACAACACAAAGTAGGATTCTCTTGGCCATTAGTCCATGTAAATTTTGTGTTGGACAATGGACTATCCCTCAATCCCCAACAATGCACAAACTCACTGAAGTCCCTCATACTCCTCGTGAGGCAACCCCCAATGTTTTTCTCATGAGCAAATCTTATCATGTTAAAGGTTCCCCCCAACATCCCAAGGGCCATCCCATCTTCCTTTAATGGTCGACAGTTCCTCTCAAAATTCGGACTAAATAGTAGCAATTGTCAGTCCATATAACCCATATAACATCCACTCCACATTCCTCACTAAGTCATTAAAAATAATGGAAATAGAAAAACTCCCAATAATCTCCTCCTCCATATAAGTCGTCAACGGATTATATGCTAGAATAATGCCACCAGACAACCCAACAGCCACGATTTCGAAAGGTCCTTGCCCATCGTGCTTTGAATGAAACGAGTGTGAACCAATTCCCTTTTGGATTCTTGTAGAATAGCCACATTTGGTTTATACTTTTCAATACAAGCTTTCACCAATCTTCTCTTCCTCACTCCACCCAACCCCAAATCATTTCATGACAAAATCTTCATTTCTTAACCTTCGTAGATGTTCCCCCTACCAACTCTCTCTTCAAACTCTCCTCCACACCTCGCACATCACCATCATTCATATCCCAAACAAGATTCTTCAATTCCCTTTTGGCCTTCACCCCATTTTACATTTTTCTCATTGCACTAGCCTCAACCAGCTTCATGTACTTGGATAATAACACATGGTTCCCCTCTTATCACATGCGATGAAGCCCATCTGCCCAATCAATCATCCGCATAATTCCACCATTCACCAAACTCCATAGTGCCTGAATTAACCTCTCATTACTCAAAATCCCTACCATATATTTCTTCCATTCCCCACTCTCATGGCAATCCATCATTATCACAGGATTAGGAGAACCTACAACAGAATTGAGTTTAGAAGCAACAGAGGAAGACAACTCAAACATAGTAGAATTAGACACGTTACTAGGCATACCTGGAGGGTCGTGAGGAATGGATTGCAAAGACAACTCTCGAGTAGGTCCAAACATAACCTAGTCTCCTTCCTGCAGTAGCACCCTCTCCTTGTTGTACACTTCATCAACCAATGCACTCTGAGATGCATCATAATCTACCTTGTGTGACCCTTCCCATTATTTAAATGCCACAAGTCGTTTACCAAATTAACACCATCCACCGGCACCTTGACCTTAAGACTCAATCTCATATTCCTCCAAGTTGGAATCCCCATCGTGATATAGAAATCTCCCATAATTTTCAACATTTCATGTTCTTCCAAATTTGTAGACAACGGTGTATTGAGCTGACATTCCTCCACCAAATTGGGCATAATGTCATCGCCAAAACACACACCACCAATATCACCATCACCATTTTTGTATTCCAAAGGTCTCACAGGGGATAAGAATTCCTCTCTAGAATGGTAGAACCCATCCTATGTGGAACCATCCTGGCTTGGAAAAGAAGGCATGGCATCCAATTCACAAGATGGGCTCCTACCAAAATATTCTGCCTCTACCCAAAAAACTCCATCCGATTTGATGAAATCATTGGCTTTCTTGAACTACTACACCCCTTTGCAAATGAAGCTCTTGGCTTCAACAACAGCCTATGCTCTTCCCTAAAATAACCATCAGAGCAAGGAGACATCCTTGTGTCCCATCGATTCCAATCCCCATGCCGCCTCAAACATTTTGTCGATCTCCATCTCGTAACCTTGAGGCTCCCCCATCAAAACTTGCAAACTGGCAGCAACTACCAATGGAGAGCTTCCCTAAGCACGATGGCACTCTTCCTTTATCGAACCCCTTTGTAGATAAGGAACCCTGATTTTCGCTCCAATCCTTCTAGCAATTTCAACTTAACGATTTCGGCCCAATGGGCTTTTCCTTAGAAACCCACTTTTGTAAGTGACCAGGCCTATTCCCATTTGAACTACCCAGGTTCAGGCCCAAATGTTGGGGGCAGCCCATGAAAGTGGGTTGTGAGCTAGAACCAAGTCAAATTTTTAAGTCCCCACCCAACTATCTTTCCCCCACCACCCTCTTCAAAGGAAGACCCATCCATCTTGCCCACCATTTGATCCACCCTTATCCTTACCGCCAGATACCTAACCCCCTCAAGCTCATCGGATCTAGTGGTTCCAAGCCCATTCGACCAAGCTCTCTCCTTAGTTAGTTAATGCTCATTGATTGGATGGCCACTCACCACTCATGCCACCTCATTGTCATCCTTCCATCCCACATCCATGACTCTGGCCATCGGCAACTCCATGACCACATTCCAAACATCCACCAGCAACAGTTGTTCCACACAATCAAAAAATATGCACAACGCACGGGACTACAATTTTTTTTGTTCAGGAGTCCACTTCCACCAGCCCCCCATATCTAGCTCCGATTACTTTGAACACTGCATTGGATTAAAGCGATGGTGCAAGCCCCCAAACCTTTATCCACCAACTCCCCCAAATAGCCTACGGTAAAAATGAGTGCATCTCTGGGGACCAACTAAAATAGCAACACACCTTCCCTACTATCAATATCTATGCAAAAAGAAGGAAAGAGAATCAAGAGACAAAAATGAAGAAGAGAAAGAAGAAAAGAAAAGGAAGATGGAAGTAGAAGAGAGGGGAGGGAGGAGTTGTTACAAGCAAAACGACGCCTCCTCTCCCTTATATATATACATTGGTGCAACGATAGAAATTCCACTGCACCCTTATTACAATATCTTTAACACTCCCTCTCAAATTGTAGCATGAAAATCAGTCATTCCTAGCTATTACGCAAGTACATTAGATGTGATTTTCCCAAAACTTTAGTAATCAAATCTTCGGACTTGACATATGGAGTTTCCACTTGCTTACTCATCGCCAAATCTCGAATAAAGTGACAATCAACCTCTATATGTTTGGTCCCTTCATGAAATACATGATTGCTTGCAATATGAGTGTCTGCCAAATTATCACAATAGATGACAAGATGTGAGGGAACCACCATCCCCATTTTTTGTAGAAGTGACCTAACCTTAACCAAAGTAGCTCACAAGAAGTATGTGCCAAAGCCATATATTCAGCCTCGGCATTGGATCTAACTACAACATGTTTTTTGCTCCTCCACGTGACCAAGTTTCCAGCAACTAAGGTACAGTATCATGATATAGACGGCCTGTCATGTAAATCATGTTGACTACCAGCCCAGTCAACACCTAAATAGCCAATAACATTTAAACTACTGGAGGAGCTCTGAACTTACTTTGATAAATCTTCAGTAGAGCCTCAGATGATAATGGTGCAACTGGTGGAGCATGATCAACATCTGTAGGCATTGGTAAAAGAACAGAAACCTATGACTCAACATGAGGAGTTAACTTATCAATTTAACCAGGTAAGATATCAATATCAAATCCCAATCCTTCAGAAGAAAAGTAGGGAGTACTCTAAAAAAATGTAACATCAGCACTGCCAAGCACCCGATGAGAAGAAGGATCATAATATTCGTATCCCTTTTGAGTGCGGAAATAACTAAGAAAAACACATTTATAGGCTCTAGAAGATAATTTGTCATTACCAAGATCTAGAACTTGAATAAAACAAGTGCACCCAAATACTCAAGGAGGAAGAGAAAATAATTCAATATCAAGAAACAAGACTGAATGTGGAGATTTATTACCCAGCACAGACAATGGCATCCAATTCAAAACGGATTTCTTGGAGTGTGTTCTCCTAGAGAGAATCTGAAGCACCAATGCGACAGGTGACGTGGGCAAAAAGTGAACCATTATTGGGTGCTTTTCACTTTTTCCGCCCATGTGTCACCTAGCGCCCTGGTGCTTCAAATTCGCTCTAGAAAAAGCACTCCAGGAAATCCCCTTTGCATGCAATTCACCAGAAAGCAAAGAGTTAGTATGGCATCCCCCAAAAATTTTGTGGTACATGCACATGAAATAAGAGGGTTCTAGCAATGTCAAGTGGCGGTTATTTCATTCTGCAATACCATTTTATTGTGGAGTATGTGCACAAGAGGTTTGATGAATAATCCCATATGAGACAATTCCTATAAGTCAATTTGAATGTATTCTCTAGCGTTGTCATAACAAAGAGTAAGGATATGATATCCATACTGAATTTTCACTTCTTTATAAAATAGTTTAAATATATACAATAATTCAGAATGATTTTTCAACCAGAATAACCACGCAATGCGGAAATGATCATCCACAAAAGTAATAAAGTATGAATACCCAAATAAAGATTTATGTCTATCAGGACCCAAATGTCAGAATGAACTAAAGCAAAATGATTCGACCGACGAATCTCAACACTAAGAAAGGACACAAGATGATGCTTGCCTAATGGACAAGCCTCACACTTTAAACTAGACATAGACTCCAATAAAGAAATACTCTGCTTCAACTTCTAAAGTGATGGGTGACCTAAGCAGCTATGCCACATGAGAGGAGAAACACCAAAACTAAGCGCAATTGCAACACTACCTCTTGGATTTCCATCCAAGTAATAAAGTCCACTAGCTTCATGTTCCCCACCAACCATCTTCCTTGTTTTGAGGTCCTAAAAAACACAAAAGGATGGATAAAGGGTCAGAGAACAATTTAAGGACTTGACTAATTTGCTAATAGACAATAGGATTTTTTTTTTTTTTTAAAAGATAGGATAAATAGAAATTTAGGGTCATAGACAATAGGATAAATAGAAATTTAGGGACATAAAACAAATGAAAGAGACAGGGAGGGAGTTAGAGTTGCATCTCCATGGGCAATAGAAGTGATAGAAATTTAGGGACATATAAAACAGATGAAAGAGACAGGAGGGAATTAGATTCGCATCTCCATAGACACTTATAGACCGTGTAGAGCCATCAGCAAGGATAACAGTGGATGTAGAGGCTGCTATATCAAACGAAATTAGTTGGAAGGATGGAAATTAATTGGGAGAACGTACCAATCATATGTTCAAAGGCTCTAATTCTATGACCCACGATGACCCCTAAGTAACAAGGCATGCAAAATCTGAGTGGGCAATGGTAGCAGGAGAAGCTGGCTGGCCATAAGAGAGTCTAATTCTGAACATACTGTAGCAATTTATTGTACTCTTCTCGTGAAAGAGTGATATGACCAGAAGATGCACTTGGAACTTCCTAGCCAGTGTGACTTTCCTTGATTGGATTTCCAACTGATGAATCTTAGGAGTAGTCATAACATTTGCCTACTTATCCTAACACTTCTCATAAACATGGTTCGTTCTCCCACAATGATTGCATTTGCGAGGGACATCTGAGCCTCGACCTCTCCCTTGGCCAACCACTCAAACCACAGCCTCTACCTCCAAAGGGACTACCAAGTCCATGTCCAGCCATAGATATAAAGGCCAAATTATCATTGTTAGGATGCCCATATATAGACGATGACGTAATAGAGTAGCCCAAAGAACTCTAGCATATACAGTGTTTAAAGATGGAACACTATCACCTGCTAGTATCTGTCCCGGATATTCTGAAGATTAGGGTTCATACCAGACAAAAATTTGACTACCTGAAACTCTTTACTTTGCTTTTTTAATTGCTTGCTATCACTTGTGATGGGCCAATACATATTTAGTTTTTCTCACATGCCATGCAAGGAACTTTAGTACTCACTCACAGACTTATCTCCTTGTTGTAACATGAAGATGTTTTCATACAACTAATATATTCTAGAGACATTTTTATCCATAGAATGCATCTCCAATAAGGCTGCCCACACTTGCTTGGCCATGTCTAGAAACATTACATTTGCACTGATCTATGGGTCCAAACTGTTCCAAAGCCAGGTCATTACAAGGTCATTATCCTACAACTAGTCATCATAATCCTCAATACTTTTAGAGGGCGGATCCCCAGTTATACGCTTCAACTTCTTCCTAGCCCCTAAAAACACTTTAACAACCTAAATCCCATAATTCACCTTCAGATCTGATTTCTTATGACAAAGAAAACAGCAATTCTTAGCAATACCAACTGTCGATTTAACAAACACACATCACCCAAACCGGCACTTCAAAATCGACCCACACTATACATCTCAATGGATCAATAATATAAATATATAGGCACTAAACATAGGAAAAAAACAGCAAGGCACATAGATTTGGCACTGAATAATCTTAGATCAATGACTTAGCACAGCCATGTAGGCCCTATCACACCAAACCAACACAGAAATATCTCTTTCTATTGATTGGGAAAGAAAGAGATGGCACACTTACACGATTTTAGCAATATGAAACCAACGCTCAACCATAAGTGATTGGCGCACATTCAATAAAGTCTTCAGAGATTCCTTCACCAGCCAATGATGCTTCTCCGCAATGGATCTAAGTTTTCCTAGAAGTTTACAAGGAAAAACCCAAATATAAAGAAAAACAAAAAACAAATCTGAAAATTTTATGAATCAGATCTTCTTTGATACCATGTCAGAATCTTAAATATGCAAAAAGAAGAAACGAGAATTAAGAAGAGAGAAGAAAAGAAGAAGATGGCGTCGACGAGAGGGGAAAGAGGAGTCATTACAGGGGACAGAAATACCCCTTCACTTTTATTACAATATCTTTAACACCCACATTTAACCTGTCCCCATTTGACTATACTTTCCGCCTCCACCTTTGATTCTGCAAACAATATCACACGATTAGACGGGCAACCGACCAAAATCAACTTGAATGGGTTTAATTTGGCGCCTCTAAACCCCCTCAATAGCAAATCACATATCGACTTCCATGGCACTGACATCATCCACACATCACACACAAAAGCTTTACACCACTTCTCGTCATTATCCATGGCAGTTGATACAACCAGCCACAAATTGCTTAGCGACTAAAGGCACCTTCATCCCAGAAACAGTCATTAACTCTAGAACTGCAGCCATATTCATCCATCGGGCAAAGTTTGCATCCCCTACGATCACAATGAAGCAGTTTCTTTTATTAGCTTGCCATTCCATTAGAGAGGGAGAGAGAGAGGTGGGCTGCTAAGTAAGGTTTGTTGATTCTCTGCTACTCAGCAAAGGCGAGTAGAAACCCTAATCCCAATTTCATCTTCAATCTCTTGCCTATCATTCTAAAACTCTAGTCTCCATTTTTCTCATGGCTTTCTATTGTATTCTTGGGCATCTATTAGGTCTCCATGCACAAGGAACATGCCACTGGAAGGAAAAAGAAGCCTAGGAGGAAGAAGAGAAAGTTGGCTCTAATCTCTACATTTATGCTCTCCTTGTCGATCAAGCAAACAGTCACATGAGCAGAGTCCCATGCTTTCTCCCACTCTCAGTTCCTCTAAAGAGCTCTTCTCCCAGTATCTAATTTTTTAGCTCCTTTAATAATTGTCATTGTTGGCCAATCTATTTGATTTAGGTGGTAGTTGGAACTTGGAACTCTTTGAACCGAGATCTCCCCAACTCTTCAAAGCATGGGGAGTCTTGTCATGATGATGATTCCAAGTATTCATGACTCCTTTGGTCAAGTGACTAACTCTAGTTACTCCTTTGGCCTAGCTGAGTAATGTGTTCTTCATTGAAAACAAAGAAGAGAAAGCAAATAAACCCACCCTATAAGTTTTATGGCACTAAACATATAGTTGTAGCTGTTACTAGCCCTAACTTCTCAGTTGTAGCTAAATTGTTACTCTTTTCCTCCTCCTCTGAATATTAGTCTTACAACTTTATACATCAACATGTGTGGAGGTATTGCAGCATTTCTTCTACCACAAGATCTCTGTAAGATAAGTATTGATCTATTGAGTTTATTCATCATAGAGTATTCACCTGAGTCAAAATTTTGATCAAACCAGTTGGCTTGACTAACCTGTTTGAAAAAATATATATTATTGATACTAATATTGCTTTCGTCTAAAATTCTGGGACTGGTTAGTGCTACTTTCCCACAAAATTTCATTGCAGTCGGAAAACCTTATCGACCAAAGTGAGTTCTTGGTGTATTTCTGGACAACAGAATTACTTTCATCCTTTTCTCATTGATTTCATTAAATTTATATACATGTGTGGTATGTGGAATCAGTGAATATTAATTGTTCTGTAATTTGGGCCCATAACCCGCAAGATATACAATCTTGTTAGATTGTCCTGTCCTGCATCAACTACCAAATGAAATTCCTGGTATACACCAGTACCAATAGAAATACCTAAGTTTAAAATTTATTTTCCTTTTAGTTAATTTTTTTCCTTCTACCACTTATGTTCAACTATATTTAATTGCTCTAATTAGTGATATTCAATTCACCCAAGCAAAATTCTCAAGTAATATAGTAAAGATATTAATGTAGATACCTTACTTGAGATTAAATATACCTGGTTCAATGTGTTTAATTTAACATGACATGAATAATCGAATTGTGCACCGAGTTGAAATTAGTTGTGTCAAATATACCAATTAATGACACAATGAATATAAATAATTCACAAGCACACGATTATCAAATTGCACATTGGTTCACAGTGGTTTGGCAAACTATGAATGCTATCATAGACCACAGGGTTCCATCATGCACTATAGCGAACTATAGTAAAGCAAGAACAGGGCTAATAAATCCTCTAATGAACACACTTACAGAAAGAACAAATTGTACAAATAATAATTACACAAAAAACACTAGCATGTATAATGGTTTGGCCACCCTTTGGTGCCTATGTCCACTCTAGAAAGTTCATCACCGAGCTACTTAATTTTTTATTATAGATTTTATTACAATCTAAAGTAGACAAAAATCAAAAACCATAAACACTTACAAAACCTTTAGGGAATCCACCCGTTTTGTAAGTCATACACGTTTGGTGGCTTTGGCAAATGTCAAACATACTTTCGGTGACTCCGGCAGAATGATAGTAATTTGATGTAAAATGAATGCTTCTCAATAGGCTGATGTACCAATCATTTCCAGTTGTTGTGGAGAGCACTTCTAAATGAAGATTTCATAGGTTTATCTTGTTTCCGGCTTTACTCTCCGAGCTTTCTAGGGTTTTTAAGATTTGGAAACCCTAAGCACAACCAATACAAGATTTTCCAATAAAGATCAACAATCGGGTCATGTGTAAGCTTCCCACAAGACTCTATACGATCAAAGAGCAAGAACTCTCAGACAATCAAGAGTTTTTCCAATATTTCTTCTTCTTCGTTCTTGTATTTCATTCTTTTTTTGCTAGGGCTTTCAACGAAATATCATCTTTAAATAGGAGGTTGGAAACCCTAATTCAAGTCCCTCCAACGGTAACAAAAGATTTGAAAAGATACACGCAAGGTTGGCAAGAATTTTCCAAATTCGAGCTCTCTAGATCGATCCACACAATCCAGGATTTTCTAAGAACTGTTGGATTGATCCAGAAGTAATGTTTCAGAACCTTGTTCTATTGGATCGATCCAGGGTCTGGATCGATCCAGACTTCCAAATCTGTCTAGTAATGAACTAGATTGATCCAAACTTGTCAAAATCAATATATTGTCCAAGTTTTGTTCATTTTTTACCAAGTTTGTTCTATTATGATTGAAAGCTTACATTTTATAGTTTATGGGTGGTCTTCTACAACCAACCTATGGTTTTGGCTCAGTCTTACACTCAATTATTACTTACCATCTCAATTTTACGGTTTTTACCTTTGTGACTCTGATGGTTGGTACTTGATGAGCTGCTTTGAGAGACAACTTAAGTTCTTTATTGTGGTAGCTCAGTGTCTCTTGATTTTGTGGCTCTTCTTCATCCAGCTTGAATGTTGTTCCTCTTGTTCTTCACACGGACTTTGACTTCCATAACTTTTACATTTACAAATACATAAGCATACATGTAGTCATATACAAGATCATCTACTTACACTCTCTTTTGACATGGAATTGACAATCGCAAACATAATACATTAACACCTAAAATGAAATTTTCAAGTTTTTTTAAGGATGATTATCAAGTGTTAAGGAGCCTAATTACCTATGAACAAAACATAGTAGTGATAGGACCTACACAAGCTCCAAGACTCCTCAAAACCCAAGCCACTGTTAGTAGAGAAATAGACCCCAAATAATATTATTATCCACTACCAAACTCACTACCACTAAATAACCTTTGGCGTACATAAAACAATTTACATATACAAAGACTAAGATAGGTATGACCCAAGTATAAGTTTAATCTTATTAGATGAGACCAAGTGTCTAGTTAGTTGTTTACACCATACTCAGATGATTTTTTTTCATCGGTAAAGCAATACATTAAAAAAAAAAAAAAGAGAAAAGCTGGGTGATATTTGGGTTCTTAGATTTTGGAGAAATTTGAATGATTGGGAACTAGGTGAGGTGGGTGACTTGTTTAGGTTGTTGGAGTGTATTAGACCAGATCCCTTGCTGACTGATGGTTGGGAGTGGGTCATTTCCAAAAAAAAAAATAGTTTTTCTTCCAAGTCTCTTTATTTGGAGTTGGTGAAAGATAGATCCCTCTTGTTTCCCCTTAAAAGCATTTGGATTCTAGGTATCCCCTTAAAAGTGTCTTTCTTCATTTGGAATGTTTATTTGGATAAAATTCTCACGTTGGATCATCTTCAGATTAGAGGTTGGAACTTGGCTAATAGATGTAATGTTTGAAGGAGGAATCATTTGATCACTTGTTTGTGCACTGTAATTTGACAACTTTGGGTTAGGGCTTCTTTCTCTCTTACTTAAAGATTTCCTGGTCTTTTCTTGTCACTTTCATGAGTTTGCGGGATAGTGGGTTCGGAACTTCAAGGTTTTTCCCTCTTTCATTTGAGCGGCCCTTCTGGGGGTCATTTGTTGGGGTTTGTAGAAGGAAATGAACTCAAGAATTTTTTAGGACAAAAGTATAAGGAGAAGTTGTGTTTGTCGATCTATCGGTCTCTTTTTTTATTGAAGTTCGATAAGGAGTGATTTCGTGGATGGTGATTGGGATTCTGTTTGGCATGAGAAGTTGTAATCTTTCCTTGTTTTGTGTTTTTGTTTTGTTTGGCCGCTCTAGCCTTCTTTTGGTTTGTTTTCCCTTTGACCTTCTAGGTGAATTGTTGTTTTGTTGTGTTTCTTTGCCTTCAATAAAGTGCTCCTTGATTATCGTTAAAATATAAATAAAAATAGAGGTGGGAGAGATGTATTAGGTATAACATGAACTTTGTCTTAACTCCTACAATTTGGATTATCTCAAAACTTAATTGCTTTAAAGTGGGTCCCTGCATCAAGGCTTTTAAAAAATGACAAATCTTGGTTCCTTCCATTTCAGATAGGCTGCCAAAAGGAAAGACTCAAAATGGCTCCGGTTGAAAAAAATTCATTAACTACAAAAAGACGTTAAGAACCTCATATTCCTCTGTCTATAAACAAAATAAAAACGATAGTGTAGTTAAAGCATTGCCTATATACCATTCAAAAAAAAAAAAAAAAGCATTGCCTATGCAATGACTAGTCAATCAACTGGACTAGCCAAAATCTTATTGACTAGACTAATGTAAAGTCAATTTGATGCATACTAGATGGTAGACTAGCCATCACCCGGTCAACTAATCACTAGTCCATCGCCAAAATACAATTTTGTGTTCTACATAAACAACCAGGAAACTCTTATTTTGATCTACTTATCTCTTTAGTGGGGGCATGTATAAATAATGTCAAACTCCCCAACGGCAATAGCAACAAAGCCTTATTCCAACTACTTGGGGTCGAGCATGTTCCTCCTTTTCACTCTATCTAAGACTATATCTTCCGTTAATTCATAAGCAACCATGTCTTTCCTCATTACTTCAACCCAAATCAATTTTGCCCTACCTCTTGTCATTTAACGCCTTCAACTTGCAGCATCTCACTCCTCACTAGCGCAATTATGAGTCTTCATTGCAAATAGGAAAACCATTTTAGTCAACTTTGCCTCATCTTATCACCTATCAATGCAACACCTAAGTTTCTTGCAAAAGGATTCATTTTTAATTCAATATTTTCTAGCCTTGCCACTCGTCCATCTAAACATCCTCCTGTTAGCCACACTCATTCTATGTATTTATTGTTTCTTGGTTGCCTAACATTCTGTTCCACAAAGCATAGTTGGTCTTAAAGCCCGTCCTATTAAAAAAAAATCTCATTTAAATGTATGGCATTCCTTTATCACACAACACTCTAGAATCACCTCTCCACTACAACCAACCCACTCTAATTTTATGAGCAATATCCTCTATAATATCTCCCTCCTTATGGATGATTGAACTGAGATGAGATTACAAAAATGGTCACTCCAAGGTACCTCTTGGTGTAATATCTTAAAAATAAATGATACTTCCAATAGGGCTCTTTTAAAAGTTTGGAAGTAGATATTAATTTACTACTATCTTAAACTTTAAATCTTAATATTGCTTAATATATATATATATATATATGTATGTATGTATGTAGGTGTGTGTGTGTGTGTGTGTGTTTGGCCATATATACATATGCATAAATATATATTATTCTATTTTATTTTGGTTGCCGAGGGAACACTTAACCCTGTCACCTAGGCAATGATTTGCATTAGGAGGAAAAAAATGCCTGGGTATCACCTAGCCACCTTGACTACATACATCCAGCCTGAAACATTAGTGCAAGTTCAACATTCTCATGGGCCGATCTACACTTCTAGTGCGCGCAAAAAAGCTACAAGTGAACCCATCATTGACCTATCATTCCTATTTAACATACCAGAGGCTGACCCTAGCGCCTCAAAACTTACAAATCTATAAAACATAGTTCAAACTCAACTAGCAATCAAAAGTAACCACCAGAATCAATCCAACTCCAAACTAAGTCAAGTTGTCAATTGACCCATTTAAGTTTACAAACTTAGGATGTAGTCTGATCATTGATACTCAAGAAAATAATCAGTTCATGAATAAGTCGGTAAGGGTTTCAACTACTTTGCTTAGTTTTTGAATACTCAATAAAATAACAAATCCCAGAACGAAATAGGAGGTATTTGTTCCATAGAGCACCCATGAAAGAGATTTAAATTTAAAAATAAAAATCGCCTAAAAACCTTCCATAAAACCCTAATGCTACTGTATCGAAATAGCGGACGAAAATAAAAGAGGCTAAATAACGGGTTTTGGAAACCTTACCTTCTTTCTTAACTTTCTCGCTGAGGTTTTTAATGTAAATTGTTTGGTTTGGAGGAATGTCCGCAGAGAGCATTGTTGCAGAGGGAGAGAGTTGAGCTGATAGGGCTACGGACAAAAGCGAGAACTGAAAGATTTGAAGATTTTGAACTCCATGCGTGGTTCAATTGTTAAATATGGATGGCAACGCTTCGGGTTCAGACTTCGGCCAACCCTTAAAGATAACCGGTTGACCCTAAGCTGAATATTACCAAACCTGTTTATAAACGATAATAAAGGAATGTAAACCCCAAAATCACCTAAAACTTGGTTGTAACATAAAATAAAGCCCTAATATTTTTCTTTGTTTGTTTGTATTTTTTTCTTTTTTAGACTATAGGTTTTTTCCTTTAAAGTCTCCGAGAAGTGAACAAGAGAGAAAATAAAGAACTTAGACAAATGAAAATTTATTGATAAGAATATTAAATTTCACAAATTAAATTTTACATGCCGGATTTGATGTACAGGACACTAGGAGACTTCACAACACTAGGGGATATGGTATGGGGGCAGGCTTTAGGCCATTCGATATGTGCTTTGGCACAAGTACATCCGTGAACTCACCCGAACATCACAGTGAGCAAGATGTGTACAACGAGATTGGAGGTGAAGCAAACCTCATTCCAGGCCAGAATGCATATACTAGAAATTAACCACCCAAAGCTCACTTTTGGATGTCGCTTAGGGTTGCAAACGGACCAGATATGAGCATATCCACTTCCATATCCCATTCTACCAGATATTTTAAAACTATACCATATCCTAACCGTTTAAAAAATCCAGATTTTGGATATCTGGAAAAGAAAATAAAAAAATAGAAAGGCAATTCCAATATGTTGTCACGATTGTTAGTGCATTCTTTCCTAACCCATGTCTATCCTCTCCAAAATCTTCGATGTCGTATATCTATGGGTGCTGAAATGGATCAAGATGGAACAAATATGAAATAAATAGTTGATATATTTTTAAGGGTTTTAGTTATT
>JAOXJP010076547.1:0-15121 GCA_025762735.1 Platanus orientalis
TTTGGAAGAATTTAAGAGCTTGCGATATGGGTACCCTTTAATTAAAAGACGCGACACAGGGTGTCTTGCGTCTCTCTCTTCAATTTTAAAGAGAAAACAGGGAAAATAGGCACACGTACCACGAGACACATGCGATACGCACGATACGTCTTGCGATAAATTGGTATGGGCTCGAAATATCGTGGTATAGTTGCCCTATTTCGTCTCGCAAAGCTGCGATATAGGTAAATCTCGCTCAATACGGGCCATATCGTGCAAGTATGGACTGACTTAAAGACATTAACAAATCTGGAAATTGCATTACTAATTCCTAATTGATTTAGTGGTTCTATTTTGGCTTTAATTTAATCTATAACTTAGTCCTTGCTGAAATAATTGTGTGCTTGATTCGAGAGTAGGAATCCTGTTTCTTTTGCTTACTTGTCTTGATATTATTGTTCTACATCTCTTCTCCATTATTGCATCATCTCTTGACCTGTTTTCATCTTAGGTGCTTTATTAGGATCATTGCCTTATTGTTTCATCACATGCTTGCATCATATCATCATACTTTAGGTTAAGAATTGGCCTAAACCTAAAGAACTGTTGTATGCCCCTAAGATCAGGAACCAACTATCATCCTAAAATAGCTACCGGAAACTTTGATTTAGAACAAGTCCTCCAAACTCTAAGTGAGAAGATGGATACCATACAAACTCAACTTAACCACTTAAACCAGTCATCTAAGGAAGTTACACAAAGATTAGACAACCTAAAAAACCTTAGGATTGAGAGGTCAGTTGATGGAGAGAATGCTAGAGGTCTAAACCTAGAAACTAACCTAGAAAGAACTGCTCATAGGACCCCTACCGGACACTTCAATCAAGGGGACCTAGAAGATGTAGCCTTGCGATCTGTGAAAGTCAAAGCATCTCAGTTTGATGGAAAATTAGATCCAAAAGCTTTTCTTGATTAATTGTCAGACATGGATTTCTATTTTGATTGGTATAACTTGTCTAATGCTAGGAAGGTCAAGTTTGCCAAGATGAAACTAGTTGGACAGGCTAAACTTCATTGGACCAACATTGAAAGGCAAAGACAACTTAGGCGCCAAGAACCAATTGAGACTTGGGAGGAAATGAAAGACAAATTAAAAGAAAAATATTTACCAATATCCTACCATTCTGAGCTATTGGATCAATGGAACACTCTTCGACAAGGAAATATATATGTAAGAATATATCAATTTGTTTGAGAGTTACACACTGAGATGCGAGATCAATGAGGGTCCAATGGACACTTTGAGTAGATTGAAGTTAGGACTACAACCTGAATACATAAAAGAATCGATCCCACCAACATGCTGACTTGAGTGAAAACTATAGGTTAGTGCAAGAATTTGAGAGATATGTGATGCCACAAGCCTCGCATCCTTATTTCCTTTAGATTTGGCACTAGACCTAGGGTAATATGTAGTAAACCTCAAGTTGGGGAGAACTTTTCTCGTGGCTCTACTAGTAACCAAAGACCCAATCCACAACAAGATAAATGTAAAGAAGTTGCGAGAGACCTTAACCGTATACCTATACCGGAGATTTGTTTTAGGTGTGGAGGTAGGGGACACAAAGGAGCCCAATGTCCAAGCAAGAGAAACACTTTATACTTAGAGGACACAAAGGAAATGACTCAACTCCTAGAGAGGAAAAGAGTTATGAAGAACTTGAGAATGAAACATGCCCAGGTTATGGGACACCTAGTGAGGATGGGGATTTAGAGGGAGATGATGGATATTTGGCCTATCTGGGTGAGGCTATTAAGTATCCATCTGATCATCAAGAAATCTAACTATGGGTTGTTAAGTGTACATTGGTTACATCTACACAAGATGACTGGCACAGGAATACTATTTTCTATACATATGCCAAATCTAGTGAAAAGACCTACAAGTTTATTGTTGATAGTGGAAGTTGCACTAATGTAGTATCCACTAGCACTATCAAGAGATTAGGACTTAAATCAATACCTCATCCTCATCCCTATAAAGTAGCATGGGTGAATGCTACATCCATCCTAGTATCTCATAGGTGTTAGGTGTCTATTGAGTTGTATTCTTACAAGGACACCATATGGTGTGATGTAGTCCCTATAGATGTGGGGCATCTCATACTGGGAAGACCTTGACTGTATGACTTGGATGTCACATTGTATGGCAGATCCAATATATGTGCATTTGAGTTTCAGGGCAAGAAAATAAAATTGGTTCCTAGACAACCCAAAGATGACCCTAAGGTAAAAGACAAGGTAAAAAGTGGAAAAGGGTAAAAATGTGAAGGACAACAAGTCAAAAGGTCTTCACATTATAGAAGCCAAAGAGTTTGAGCAAGAGATTAAGGAAGAATCTATGATTTATATTGTGGTTTCAAAAGAAGTTTCTCCTGAATCTACTCAATCAGTTCTACCAGCGGTAGAACCCGTTTTGAATGAGTTTAATGAAATGTTTCCTAAGGATTTACCTAATGAATTACCTCCTATGCGTGACGTAAAACATGCTATAGATCTAGTCTCAGGAGAAACTCTACCTAATCTACCTCATTATAGAATGAATCCAACTAAACATGTCAAGCTCAAAAGGCAAGTGAATGAGTTATTGCATAAAGGATTCATTCGAGAAAGCAGGAGACCATGTGCCATGTCTGCTCTCCTTACATCGAAGAAAGATGGAACTTGGAGAATGTGTGTGGATAGCAGGGCTATAAATAAGATCATGGTACGATACAAATTTCCCATTCCTAGGTTAGATGATATGTTGAATATGATGATTAGTGCCACTATTTTCCAAAATTGACTTCAAAAGTGGTTACCACCATATTAGAATCCAACCTAGGGATGGGTGAAAATTTGCCTTTATGACAAAGGATGAGTTTTATGAATAGTTGATCATACCCTTTGGTTTTTCTAATGCATAAAGTAATTTTATGAGGGCAATGACTCAAGTGCTAAGACCATTCATTGGGAAGTTCTTGGTAGTTTATTTTAATGATATTCTGATTTATAGCACTACCAAAGAACAACATTAGAAACACCTTAAAGAGGTGTGTGTTATCCTGAAGAGGGAGAAACTCTTTGTAAACCTTAAAAAATATGCTTTCATGACACAAGTTATATTCTTGGGGTTTGTAGTGTCTGCACAAGCAATGTCTGTTGATCCTGGCAAGATCAAAGCAATTACAAATTAGCCAGAACTAAAGAACATTCCTGATGTTAGGAGTTTTCATAGTTTGGCTACCATTTAAAGGTGATTCATTCGCAGCCTTAATACAATAATGGCTCCCATTACTGATTGTAACAATAAATGAAAGTACTCTTAGACTAAAGTAGCTACAAAGGCTTTTATGGGGATTAAGTCTAGGATGACTTCTGCTCCAATCATGCACCTTTCTAAGTTCACTAAAGTTTTTGAAGTGGCGTGTGATGCATATGGCGTGGGAATAGGTGGAGTTTTAAATCAAGGACACTTGTTAGCTAATTTTAGTGAGAAGCTAAATGAAGCTAAGCAAAAGTAATCCACTTATGACAGAATTATATGTTGTGGTCCAATCTTTGTGGTATTGGAGACACTATTTACTACCACAAGAATTCGTCTTGTTCTCTGATCATGAGGCTTTGAGGTACTTAGAATCCTAGAAGAAGCTTAATCTAGGTGTGCCAAATGGGTTGAGTTTTTTCAGGAGTATACTTTTGTACTCAAGCATAAAGCTTGAATAGAGAAAAACAAAAGGAAGCCTATGCATCATGTCCAAATTTCGGGGAGACTTATACTACCCTAGTGAATGATTCATTTGTACCTGTCCATGACTATATTTTACAAGATGATTACCTTTTTAAGGGTGCCAGACTTTGTATTCCTTGTACCTCAGTACGAGACTTCTTAGTGTGGGAGTTACATGCAGGAGGTATAGCTGACCATTTTGGCTTAAACAAGACCATTGCTCTAGTGGATGATAGATTCTATTGGCCAAGTCTCAAAAGAGATGTAGCCAAAATTATTAAGCAATGTCATACTTATCAACTGGCAAAGCAAAGGAAGCAAAGTCCAGGATTATATACTCATTTGTCAGTCCCTCACAATCCTTGGTAGGATGTGAGCATGGACTTCATGTTAGGCTTGCCCCGGACTCTAAGGCAACACGATTACATTGTGGTTATTGTGAATCGTTTTTCCAAAATGGCCCACTTCATACCTTGTTCTAAAACCTCAAATACGTCTAAAGTCACTAAATTATTCTTTGATGAGGTTGTTAGATCACATGGGGTTCCGAAGTCCATTGTGTCTAATCGTGATGTAAAGTTTGTGAGTTATTTTTGGAAGACGCTTAGGAAAATGATAGGCATAAAGTTGAAATTCTCTTCTACATATCATCCTCAAACTAATGGAAAAATTGAAGTGGTTAACTGGACTTTAGGTAGTCTACTTAGATGTTTAGTTAGGGATCATCTTTGGTCTTGGGATGGCATACTAATGTGGACAACACAAAGAGAGTTAAGTATGTGCTGCCCCACAAGAGAGCTAGATTTAAGTGTATATGTTATGTGGAGTTATTTAGGGTCTTTTAAGGGGGGTACAACATTTTATGTATCCATGTAATAAAGCCAATAGTGTCAAACTTGGTTTTTTTAGAGTAATCCCATTTTTTATGTTTAGCCCAGTTTTTCAAATGTCAAAACTTGACTTTTTAGCTTGATTTTGGTGGTTATTAGATAGGTTATTCCGTTACATTTCTAATAAGACCAAGATTGTGCAAATCCTAGGTGATTTGGGAAAGTTATGACCAAATTACTAAGGGGTGGTCACTAAAAACGAGAATAATATTTTTTGGAAGTCTTAAGTTTTAATTTTTAGGAAAAAAAGTTTTTAGAAAGTTTTATGTTTTTAGAAAACTTGGCTAGCAAGTTTAGGATTTTATGAAGTTTCTAATTTTAGCAAGTTTCTTATTGTTTAAGTTTATAGGCCTATTTAAAGACAACCCCTCCCCTATAATTTGATAATGAAGAATAAAAAATTGTTCTTAAATGTTTGGGTGTTGATGCCACTCATGGCTCCCCTCTCTCTTCTTCCATAGGTGTAACCATAAGCTCCCTCTCTCCTTCAAGGTATATCTCCATTCTTTTTCTTTCTCTTTTAGTTTTTTCCTAACTTTATATTTCTTTCTATACTACTCTCTTCTCATTCTTTTTGTTATTATTCTTCTTTATTCCTTCTCTTGAAACCTCCATTAAAAAACATTTACTTTTTCTGAAATTCTTTGATTTGACCCATCAAATCTTATCAAAATTTTATGAAATTTTAACTATAAAACCCTAGAACATGTCAGAAACGATAATAAAAATTTCAGAATTTTTTGATGCATTATAGGGGTATTTTGGTAATTTTTGGATTTTCAAAAATACCCTTTTAGGTTATTTTCTTCTATTTTCTCATCTTTTTATGTTCTAAATCCTCTTTATCTTTTTTTATGACTCTATTTTCTAATTCTTAAGTTTTGTGGCTACTTATTTGTTTCTAGACTCTATTCTTGATTTCTTTGCTTCTACATCCTTTAGTTAAATTATTTGAGGCTTTGGGAAATTATTCAACATCAATTTTTGGTATCTTCTCCCTTGTACGACTTCACATACTCTCTTTTGTTAAGTTCGCGTATAATAATTCAGCTAATAGGACCACAGGTTTGAGTCCATTTGAGATTGTTCCTGGTTATAAACCTAGGGCTCCTATTGACCCCATTCCCATGTCAGTCACTCATAGACCCTCTAAGTCTACATCTACATTTGCACAACATATACATTCATTACATGAGGAGATTCGTAGAAAAGTTATTTTGAGCAATAAGCATTATAAACGGTCAGTTGATTCTCATCAAATACATCGAGAGTTTTATGAGGGTGATCAAGTTATGATACGACTTAAGCCTGAGCAATGGTGCCTAGAGTTGCCAAGAAACTACATGCACGTAGTTCAAGGCCATTTAAAATCTTGAAAAGAATTGGTCTTAATGCATATATTTTAAATTTACCTAATGATCATGGAATTAGTTCGACATTTAATGTTGGGGACCTAGTTCCCTAACATGCTATCACTTCTCCTTTTGCAACCCCAATTCATTCAGCTTATCCCTCCACCTCCACCTCCACCTTTGCACCAGAGGCATGAGAAAATAGAGGGTATTCTTGATAAGTAGACGATTTCTACTCAACAAGGAGATTATCAAAAATACCTTGTTAAGTGAAAATACAAGCCCGAGATTGACAATACATGGCTAACCCAGGATGAGTTGCAGCATATAGACCTTGATATATTGGAGCGATACAAGAGTTTTATTTCGACAGAGGCAATATTTTCTCAAATGCGGGGAGTTGATGAGGATATCAGTCCTAGGATACCTCTTAGGTAGTACCAGCATAAGAGGAGAACCTTATTGCCCATATGATTTGACTAGACATGTGGGTCCCACATGTTTTGGGTAGGCCCTTGAGTGCCACATGTCCTATTTTTGTTGGGTATTATTTGAGTTATGTTAAAGTGTTGTTTGATACCCTTTCCTATGGTTATTTTATGTTTTGAGCATTTTTTTTTAATTTTCAGATTGTGGGGACATGGAGGATATTTTTATTATTGTTTTGGGCATAATTGAAAGCCCTCTATTAGGCTAGTTGAGTATGCATATTATTAGGGATTTTTTTTCTTTCTTTTATGTTGATTTTAGAAATTCCCTTTATGTTTTATTTACCAAATTTGTAAGTGGTATAAGAGGAAAACTCGTAGGCTATTTATTAGACCCAGCCCCACTTAGATTTTCATTGAAGTTGAATAAAAAAAACCCTATTCTTTTTATGCTCACACGCATGGAATATTCTCTCTCTAAGGTTCCCCTCTCTTAGAACCTAAGTGAGATTGCTTAGGTGGAAGTTGGTGATTTCTCCAAGAGGTATTTCTTCTTCTTCTTCTTCTTCTTCTTCTTTATATTTTCTGGTTTCTGGAAATTCTCCTTGTTGTAAACCCATTCCACATACCCCATAACCTTCCCTACTCCTTAACACCACATAACATTTCATCCTACACAAGCCAGCCATCCCATCTCACCCTCTTCTTCCATTATTTCATCACCTAACACCCCTTATTATCTCCACATCTCACGGCTGATCTTGTATTTCCAAACCTTTAAGGAAAGCCATTCAATATTTAAAGAAACCTTGCTGCCCAGATTTTCCAGCAAACATATAGACAACAAGTATATTATTGCTTGAGAATTGATTGAACAAAGGCTTCCTCTATGTGACAATATGAGGGAAAGTCAACTAAGATGGTTTCCATGTGCGACAATGACCAATGACTCCAGTCACTACAACACTGAGGAGAGAGATGGTGCGAGTTGAAGAGGTAAAAAAAACAAAAAGACAGCTAAAAATAACATGGGTTACATTGGTGAGGAAAGACATAAGTGCTTCAGAATTAACGGGAGATATGGACCTAGATAGAAAAACAGTTTCAAAAATCAAAATATTTCCTAATTTTCCCATGAAATGTTTCCATTTCTATAGGTACTGACACAATCTACATGTAATGTCTCTACGACATGTTTCACAATCTTTCAACATTTCATATCGTTTTGACCAAACGTTACTCATAAATACAATGTTTCAGTTGACATGTATGAAAATGTTGACAAGAGAATAACATTCAAGATACCCAAATATGTGACACTCTCTCTCTCTCTCTCTCTCATATATTTTTGAGTCCAGTATTTTGAGTTATGTGGTTAAGAACAACCACTTCATTAAGCTTCATGTTTGAAATTTTGTTGATTGATATTAACTTCCATTTTAAAAAAAAAAAATACCTAACACCTTCAAGCAAGTACTTTTGTACATTTACTGAGTTCCTCAAGTTATATTGTAATTTATAGTGATATGATAATTTAAAATGTGTGTTTATTCTAATTTTATAATATTTTGAAATATCATAAAATATTTTTAAGGATTTTTTATGAGAAAAAATATAATTTATTAAAAAAGAAAAGAAATACATGAAAGAGAATAGGGGAAAAGTAACCCCCACTATACACCCAACCCCCACCACATACAAAACAACTGACCTTGTAACTCAAGCCTATAGTAGAATCCCAATCCCTCAACAGATCAAAACGCCAATCCTTCTTGCCTATAGAGTTAAAAGCATTAGTTCTCCAACTGGTTAATGGGCAAGCTAGGTTTGGAGGAATCACCCAACGCATCCCAAAATCTCTCAATATCCCAATCCATACTCCTAAGTGAATGGACAATGGATTAGCACATGAGATATAGATTTCCCATTCCTGTAGCACAGCAGACAAACATTTGTCAACAACATCCCATTTCGAATTAGAATATCCAACATAGAAATTTTCCAGGAGTTGTCCATAAGAACTGGATTTTCATGGGGACCCCAATATTCCAAATCTCCGTCCACTACACATTCATGTCCTGAGACTCCCCAATCAAGTCTTGCCTTCTGGGCATGCATACCACACCCTTCTTTCTTCTTGAATATGAGAAGCCTCTAATCTATTCAGCATGAGTCTAATAGATGGAAACTTTCAATTATGCACAGCTCTCCTCAAGATCAGCTGCCAAACCGCCTGATCTTGAGAGAAGGCTGCATAATCAGCTACTTTAGCCAAACTATTTACAGCCAAGACATACACATCTGGTAACATGTCTTTTAAAGGCCTCCTCAGTCTTTGCACACCACCTGTCACCCCAAAACCTGATTTTAAGGATGTTACTGACCTCATAATTGATTTCATTTTTGAAAATATCCTCAAGATTCATTTCCAAGGGCTTCTCTTAATGCGGGAGCATGTAAAGAAAAAGTAGCTAGAGAACCATTGATAGTCCTCTTTGTCAAGTATAGTAGAGTAGTTTATTTTGTTAAAAGATCTTGAGTCTAAGATTTTATTCTATTTTATTCTCCATGTAATGCCTATTTAAAAGCCACATTCGATCAATGTAAATCAGTTGAGGATGAATATTAAAAAGAAAACACATGTGTGTTGAAGTGGGTGTGATGTCCCAAGTTCTCTCTCAACCCCTCAAGTGAGGTGAACTTTTCTTTCATTTTCTCTCTTCTTTCTTCTCTTTTCTCTCTTTCTTTTCTGTTTCTTCTTTCTCTAAAATTCCTGTAGAAAACAGCCCCTCCTTGGCTATTGTACTGCATTAGATTTGGTATCAAAACCTAAGGTTTCCAACTAATTCTTATCAGTTGGGATCCTTTCCTCAACAACATGATTAGTTTTTTTTTTTTTTTTTTTTTAGGGTTATTTAAAAGTGTCTACATTAATTTAGGTCTTATTTCAAAGTGCCTAAACAAGTTTTTGAAGATTTGTGTATTGTAGCCATATTCTCCTTCTTTAAGGGTTGATGTCACCCATAACTCCCCTCTCTCTTCTTCTTCCATAAGTGAAACCGCAAGCTCCCTCTCTCCTTCAAGGTATATCTCTATTATTTTTCTTTATCTCTTAGTTTCTTCTTAAGTTTCTCTTTCTTTCTATACTACTCTCTTCTCATTCTTTCTATTATTATTCTTTTTCTTCATTCTCTTAAGACCTCCATTAAAGAATCTTTACTTTTATAAAATTATTTGATTTGACCTATCAAATCTTATGGAATTTTTTTTGAAATTTTAACTATAGAACCCTGAAACACGTCAGGGATGGCCATAAAAATTTCAGAATTTTCTAATACATGAGAGGGGCATTTTGGTAATTTTTTTATTTTTCTATCTGAAATTACAAAAATACCTTTTTTAGATCTTTTTTTTCTATTTTCTCATCTGTTTCTGTTCTTTCACATCGTAACCTCTTTCCTTAAATTTTGTTCTCTGATTTTTTGGTTATTTATGAGTTTAGATTCAATTTTTGATTTATTTTGCTTCCGCACCTTTATTTTAAATTATTTGAGGCCTTGAAAATTATTCCACATCAATTTTTGGTATCTTCTCCCTTGTACTGCATCAAATTGGTTTCAAAACTAGGATCCTATTAATTTCTATCTAATTGGGTTCTTACAGGTCTCTTAATTTTAAGGTTTTCTTAGCTAGTTTCATCTAACTGAAATCCCAAAAGTTTTCTAATTGTTCACATCATGAGTTGTGAAGATCCTATATTTTGGCATCATCAGAAACTCTACCATGATCCTCAGACTTTTTAAAGATTTGAAAGCAGGATCGAAAATATAGAAGAACATGAACTCAGGCAAGAACTTTAATCGATTGGAAAGAGTAAAGAAAGAGAATTCTCTTGATTATTGGCACTACATGATCCTTAAAGGCCAACGTGGTATTATTCTATCCAAGCTTCAAGAAATTGATAGGCATGAAAGAGTTTGTATAGCAGCTCAAGACGTGCTTGATTTGATCTAGGCTATGTGAGAAGAATTTAGAGCAGAACAAGAAGCAAGAATTAAGATTCATGTTATAGTTTCAGTTCAAAAGACTGAGTCTGCAAGCTAGACAACAACCCAAAAAAAAGTCAAAATCTAGAAAAAAGAGGAGCTCAAGGTGAAAGAATTCTTACAAAGAGTCCATACTTGGACCTCTTCCTATCGTGTTGTAGATCATAGCCATAGGCCAGACTTTGCCAAAGCCCGAGAAGATTCAAACTCGAGCGAAAGTCTGAAAGCGAGCTAAATTAAGATCCAGGTTCAAGCAACCATCTAATCCAAAAGGTACATGCGAGTCATCAATTCTAAAATCCCCACCACATCTACCACCTTTGTTGCGGATTCTTGACATATTATCAAGCTGTGAAGGATGGTGGTTGATATCAAATTCGATGTCGAATTTCTCCCCACCCCGGAAGAATGATATGTACAAAATCATGGGACTTAAATATGTATCTCCACATAAGAGGGCACGATTTAAATTTACATGTTATGTGGGATTAATTCAAATTTTGTAAGGAGTGAGTTATTTTGTAATAAGGCCAATAGTGCCATGGTTAGTTTAGTTTTATTTTTTTAGGTTTTTAGTTGTAATCCCGTTTTCACTTTGGACCCAATTTTTCTTTGGCTAAAATTTGACTTTTTGGCTTGATTGTGGTGTCATTAGATAGGTTATTTAGTTACCTTTTTAACGAGATCAAGATTACGCAAATCCGAGGTAATTTGAGAAAGTTATGACCAAATTACTAAGGGGGGTGTCAATAAAAATGGGAATAGTGTTTTTTAGAAAATCTCAAGTTTGAATAGTTTTAAATTTTAGAAAAATAAGTTTTTTGCTTTAGAAAACTTGGCTAACAAGTTTGAGATTTTTAGGAAGTTTCTAATTTTAGCAAGTTCTAATTGTTTAAGTTTTTAAGCCTATTTGAAGGCAACCCCTCCCTTATAATTTGATAGTAAAGAATAAACAAGTTTTTGAAGATTTGGGTATTCCCAAGGTGTGGTTGTAGCCATGTTCTCATCTCTAATGGTTGATGCCATCTCTTAAGCTCCCCTCTTCTCCATATGGGTTGTAGCACTCTAGTGCACTTATGAGTATCCACTTCACCCTCCCTCTTTCTCCAAGGTATCTATCTTATCTTCTTTTTTCTAATTTTCTCTAATTTTCTTATTCTCTTCTCTTCTTCTTCTTCTTCTCCCTCTCCCTCATCTTAAACCTTTATTAAAGCACCTTCAAGTTTATGAAATTCCGTGATTTAACTCATCAATTCTTATTGAATTTAATGAAATTTTAACTGTAAAACTCTGAAACATGTAAAAAATGGCTATAAAATTTTAGATTTTTCTAATGGGTCAAAGGGGCATTTTGGTATTTTTTGGATTTTTCTATCCAAAATTACAAAAATACTTTTTTGGGATATTTTCTTATATTTTATCCTCTTTTTCTATTCTAATTCCTTCTCATATTCTTTTTGTGATTTTATTTTCTGATTCTTAAATTTTTGTGGCTACTTATTTGTTTCTAAACTTTATTCTTGATTTATTTTGTTTTCGCATCCTTTATTTAAATTCTTTGAGGCTTTGGGAAATTATTCTACAACACTTTTTGGTATCTTCCCCTTTGTCCTACATCAATTTTTGGTGTCAGAACTAGGTTTCAACTAATTCTTATCTAGTTGGTTCCTATACGTCTATCTAGCAGTAACCATAGAAGTGAGTAAAGATGACGTGTATCAAGAAATTCAAAGCTATGGTCAAACTCTTAAGGCTATAAGAGTGGAATTGAATTATAGAATGAATAGTTTTGAGGCCAATGTAAGGTCTTTGAAGAAATCTATTGAGGATCTTATTGTGGTCTTGTTTAGGATGGAAGAGGCTAAGAAATATCTAGTTATAGATAAAGAACATGCATCTAAATGCCAAATTGAAGTTAGGAAGAAGTCAAAGACCAAGAAAAATGAGAGATCAAAGAGGTTGGGTTCTTGCAAAGAGTCCATACTTAGACCACCTCCTCCTACCATGTTGCATGCCATTACTTGATACCAAACTTCACCTAAGCCAGAGAAGATTCCAGTTCAAGAAAAATCTCAGAAGCGGACTAGATCAAGAAAAAGGTCCAAGAAGCCATCAAATCTATAAGGTATATGTGAGTCATCAATCCTCAGACCTCCACCACATCATCCACCACTTTTGAAGAGTGTAGACCATTTCATTAGAAGCTATGATAGAGAGTGGCCAAATCAAAATTCGAGGTCGAATTTCTTCTCACCCGGGGAGAATGATGCAGACAACATTATACAACTTATATATGTGTCACCACACAAGAGAGAAAGGTTCAAGTCTTGTGTTATATATGGGTTCTTTTAATTATTTAAGGGGTGGGTTAATTTTGTAATGTGGTCAATTGTGTCATGGTTAGTTTAGTTCTTTTTTGAGTTTTTAGTTGTAATCTTGTTTTTCACTTGACTTTTTGGCTTGATTTTAATGTTATTAAATTAGTTATTCAGTTACCTTTCTAATGAGATCAAAATTGCACAATATGACATGATTTGGGAAAATTATGACCAAATTATCAAGGGTGGTCACTAAAAACGGGAATAATGTTTTTTTTAGAAAATCTGAAGTTTGAGTAGTTTTAAATTTTAGAAAAAAATGTTTTTAAAAATAAAAAAAAACTCAGTTAGCAAGTTTCTAATTTTAGCAGGTTTTCAATTGTTTAAGGTTGTAAATTTATTTAAAGGCAACCCCTCTCCCATAATTTGATGATGAAGAAAAAACAAATTTTAAAAGTTTTGTTGTTCCCAATGTATGGTTGTAGCTATGTTCTTCTCTAAAAGTTGATGTTACTCATGGCTCTCCTATTTCTTCTTCCTCTATAGATGTAGTTGCAAATTCCCTCTCTCCTTCCTCTTTTTATTGACATTGTTATCTCTTTTCTTGAAACCTCTATTAAAGAATCTTACTTTTTTTTGCAAATTCTTTGATTTAATTCATCAAATATCATCAGAATTTTATAAAATTTTAACTATAGTACTTTGGAACACAAAAAAAATGGTTATAAAAAATTCAGAATATTTTGATACGTCATAGGGACATTTTGATTTATTTTTGAATTTTTTATCTAAAATTACAAAAATACAATTATTTTGCTCTTTTCTTCTATTTTTATGTTATTTCGCATCCTAATCTATTTTCTTAAATTTTATTCTTTGATCTCTTACTTTCAATTATTTGAGATTTTAGGAATTATTCCACTTCAATTTTTGGTATCTTCTCCCTTGTACTGCATCACTCAAAGGATTATGTGCAACCCTCGAAGTTAGACCAAGGTCCAACTGGCATTAGGTGCTGATGTATTGGCCCCTTATGTTAGTCAAGACATAGGTCTGACCTTTGGGGGTCGCACCTAATCCGAGCCACTTTAGGAATAGTGAAGCATTTTCTTGATTTCTATGGGGTTGGAAAATGGTAGAAGAAGAAGAAAGAAAGGACATCTACCCAAAATCCAAAGGAGAATGATTGTCTATGTTGACATAAACCTCTATAAGCGTACATTGATTGAAACATGATCGGTTTTTAAATTGGGTCTCTTCTTGAACACCCATTGTTATCTTAACAATTTTTTGGACGTTTTTAGCCTCCAAGCACAAATACATATAATCATTCACCATACACACTACAAACACTTTTTTTGTCACAGAACATTTCTTCTAAATCCAAAATAACCCAAGTTGTACCCTATTCACTCTTTGGCCATAATCCAATTCTTGTCTGAATTGCCTATTCCTGGACTCAAAAAGTCAATTTAATAATCTACTGTGAGGTTATCAAAAAGTCAATTTAATAATCTACTGTGAGGTTATCAATTTAGACCCAATTTCACAAGAAATTGAAATGATGATATTTTAATGAAGTGTTTATCCTTATGTGGTAAAATCAAAAAAACTTAATTAGTTAATATTTTCTATTTTATTTTTTAAATTTACTTATTATTAACTTAGCAATTTAATGGGATTGGCAAGGTCTCGATGATAGTAACTGTGATATAGTAAGTGAAACTCTTAGGCTATGTTTGGCTGCTAGTAGAATGCAAGAAAGTAAAGTTAATTGTATGAAAATGAGTAAAGTGAAGTGAAGTAGAGTAAAGTGAATTTGTGTTTTCCAATAATTGTTTGGTTGATTTAGAATACAATAAGAAAGTATGCAAATATAAGGAAATAATTTTTACTTTCATAATGTGCAGTGTATTTTGATGATGGAAAACAAGGTATTAGGAAAGCCTTAAATGGAAAGTCAATATTCTAATGAACATTTTCTTATTTCAACCAAACAGTTATTCCATTTGGATTTTTTGAAGATCCATACTGTTTTCCATTACTTTCCATTACTTAACTAGTAACCAAGCATTAGTAAATTTTCGGTTTTGTTGTTTTATTATAACATGTAAAAGAGCTAGTGATTTTTCAAGTCTCTAGAGAAAGTATAAATGGAAGAGGGGTTTGATCATTGGTGTAATTTCGCTGGTGAGAGATGTGTAAATTCACCAAATGTCAGTCATGTATCAAGTTCTGGTTGATACCCTCTGCGACTTGCAGATTTGTGCCGGGTTTGGAGCCACCAGTCATGGGGCTCCAAGTGACAGCCCATACTCATTTGTCAGTCCCTGCCTGCA
>JAOXJP010076558.1:0-44695 GCA_025762735.1 Platanus orientalis
GGCTTTTACTTGAGCTCCTCCATTTATGGATGTTCTTTTTACTTAAACTTTATTCCATGCCTCCTTAGCATATGAATATGGTTTGCTCAACCCTTGAGCTCCGTTAAAGGAAGATGCTTGGTTAGCTTGTGGTCTACTCCTAACCACTTGAGCATAGGACCTTAATTGAGGTTGCACAGACCTCTCCCACTCTCTACCTTGCCTTATTGGTGTTTTACCTTTGAGTGAGGTAGATGTGTTCTTCTAAACCTTGTTAAACTTGTTAGAAGGTCTAGGAAGATCCACCTTTTATTTTTCCTTGTGTAAGGGTTGTGGTGGTGGTTGAGTAGATCCTTTAGCTTTCACAAAGTCATTCTTGAGTCTTTAAGTTGAGGTGGAGGTTATATCCTCGGAATACCCAAGCCCGGTCCTATCACCATGCTCTATGCCTATTTTGAGCATTCTCTCAAACTTGTCATTTCCTTGAGTAAGCATTGAGATGTTCTTCCTCTTGTCTTCTTCAAGCTCCTTGATTTGTTTGAGATAATCAAGAGACTTTCTTGTGAGTTGAGCACAAGTCAAATTGAGAGCTTTATTTCTCTCATTTAGTGATTTGATTTGGTCATCCAACTCTTGGATGAGTGAGCCCTCACTACTTTGACTCATCCTTCTCTTTATCCAAAGTTTTGAGCTTCTCTTCTAGCTCAAAAACGTTGTTGGACAATCTTCTATTATCCTCAAGGAGTTTTTCCTTCTTTCACTTTTTATTCATTTTTTCTAAGCCTAGAAATATCCTAGAATCATTTATCTTCTTTTCTAGGTTCACTATCTTTAGGCTCATTTCTTCCTTTTCACATAGAAGCAAGTAGTTTTCTTTAGAAATATCTCTCTCCTTTTCACTCTCTGAGGAGGACTCTTGTCGAAGAGTGGAGATAGTGTCTTCAAAGGTCTTTGACTTATCAGTCAATTCCATAATTTCCCTCTTGAGTTGTTTATTCTTTTCCAACTCAACACTTTGTATAAAGAGGTCAACAAATGCCTCTTGTGCATCATAAGTCTCCTCCCCCTCTCCATACTCTCCCTCATCTTCACTTGAGCCACTAGATTCCAATAGTGAACTCATGGAAGTTCCAAAGGCCATAAAAGCCTTGATATCTTGTGAGGGAGCCTCCTCACTACTTTGGGATTCGTGTTTCGAAGTTTCAGACTCATCATCCCATGTGGCCGCCATGGCCTTGCCCTTTGACTTGTACTTAATCTTCTTATTGCCGCAATCTTCGGCAATGTGACCCCTTCCCTTTCACTCATATCAAATGAGAGGTTCTTTGGAGAAGTCCTTTTTCTTGTACCCGGAAAGGACTTCTTCACTTGTTTGTTCTTTGAGTAATCCTTATATTCCTCCTAAAAAACTTCTTGAACCTATTGGCTACAAGGGCCAAGTCATTACTGAATCCTCATTCGATTCGGAGGACTCTTCTACCTTAAGGGCAATGCCCTTCTTCTTGGTAGGTTCCTTAATGGCCACTTCAAAGGTTTAAAGTGAGCCAATCAACTCCTCTAATTTCATCACCTCTAAGTTTTTACTCTCCTCTATGGCGGTGACTTTAGGTCTAAACCTTTTAGGTAGTGACCTAAGTACTTTCTTAACCACCTTTGACTCGGGGATGTCCTCTCCTAGACTTCTCATGATGTTTACCAAGTTTGATAACTTGGCATTGAATTGGGAGACCTCCTCGTCATCCTCCATCCTTAAAGCTTCAAGTTGGGCAGTGTACATTTGAAGCTTGGACATTGTTACGGTACTTGTACCCTCATGGGTAACCGATATAAGCTTCCACGTTTCTTTTGCTGTCTTTAGATGAGCTATCCTCCTAAACTCATCTTGGGCTAGACCACTAGCTATGACATTCAATGCCTTAAAGTTGAACTTGTGAGCATCCAACTCGGCAGGAGTCCACTCACTCCTAGGCTTGTCAAGCTCGATATAGCCATCAACAATTATACTCCAAACTCTAGGGTCATATGCATTTAGTAAAATCTATATGCGAGACTTCCAATACCCATAATCGGTTCCATTAAAAAATTGAGGGGTGCTAATGGACATTCCACTCTCTTCTCTAGCCATCTAAGATTTTTGCTAGGATCTTACTCGAGTTGTTAAGCCCTACTTCAGTAACCTAGGCTCTGATACCAATTGAAATGTCTCTAATACTATCCTAGAGGGGGGGTGAATAGGATATCAAATTTATTCTACCATTTCTTGCTATTGTTGGGATTGATTTTAATCTTCTTTAAGTGTGTGTGTGCAACAAAGTGCCACTCAAGCATTTAATCAAATATATAGAAATCTATAGAGAAGTATGAGCACAAGTGATAGAGACAAGCAAACACACAAATAATCCACAACACAAGATTTATAGTGGTTTGACACTAAGGCCTATGTCCACTCTTCTAAAGCTCACTATGAACTTAGGTATATTTAATTTAGATTGTCACATACAACCTAGGTCAACATACAAAATCTCACTACTTGCTCACAAGCAAGTTACTCAACAACACTCGGTGTCTCCGACGAGTGTGTTCTACCTCCAGTGTCTCCAATGGAAGTAATGCAAAGGATGATGAAATAGTATGCAAATGAATGTAAAATAAATAGCAAATATTACCACTAAGTTGGATGATTTTGTTGTTCCTACCACAAGTGGGAGTGCTCCTTGTTGAGTTGATTTGCTTATACACCCACTTATTCTTCAAGCTATGACACTAGAGCTTCACAAGATAGGCCAACTTCAAAGGGTTTCTTCTAGGGATAACCCAAACCACACCTCTCTTGTAAATGTTAGCTAATATCAGCTGAGAGGAAACCAAGAGAGATTTTCTTGGTAGCTCAAGCAATGGAGGATTAGGGTTTTTTCCCCTTGAAGGCTCTTTTTAGCAAAGCAAATAACACTCTTTTAAGGCTTGGAGATATTTTTTCTTTAATGGGAATCATTCCTTTTATAGTGGATGGAAAAGCCTCTTAATCCTTGGATTGGAATCTTTTCAAATGGATAAGAAGATTTGTCCTTCCATTCAAAAACAGAAAAAGAGGAGAATCCCAAAATACCAGATCCATGACCGATCATGAGGTTTGTGATCGGTCACTAGGCCATTTTCTTAAATGCTTCGAAAACATGTCGGGGGGTGTCGAGTGGTGTGGGCCAAGTCATAACCATGACGTGATCAGTCATGAGCTTTGTGATCGATCATGAAGCTCTTAAGACCTAGGTTGTGATCAGTCACAGAGAAGAGGCTTAGTCCTCGGGTGGTCAAAAACCCTAAGTGTGACCGATCATGAACTTTGCGATCGGTCACGAGTCCTGTAATCTCAAGTGTGATCGATCACGGGGTTTGTGATTGGTCACACACATTGTATTTTACATTGTTATCACTGTGAACACATTGGGGAGTTCCTTATCCACTTGGTGTGTTCAACCATGATTGTGGACATGTCTAGGGTCATACTACATGATCCCTATGAAGCTACATGCATGCCTTTACCATCTTGGAAGTTGTAGTTTGGCTTGAGTCTTGGTCTTCAAGGCTTGACTGGTTGAAGCCTCTTCCACACCTTTGGCCATGGATTTGACAAATGATGCCTTTGCATCAACAGAGGAGATGCTCCTTGTGAAATAGGATTCTATAGAGATTCCTCCCATGGGTCATGGTAATCTTTTCTCCTTATTGTAAGATGCATTCTCATACACCCTTACTAACACTTCTTTTTTACTTATGCAGACGAGATCATGAGAACTGCTAGTACTGTCAAGCGTTTTTCTAAGATTACCTCATCACGCATGATTCGTCAAGAGATGCTTTAGCTAATGGCAACCTTAACACATTCATCACCTGACCTTACAAGTACGCGGGATGAGGTGTTGGCGGCCCTCGCTAAAGATGCAGAGACCTACATTTGCAATGATAGATTTCGACAAGGGGTAGAGATGTATTTTATGTCTTTGGTTAGGCAATCAACACTAGCATCAGAACTTGCGGATGTCGAAAGTAATACTGAGGCCCAGGCTAACCTAGACGCTGCAGAGGCTAAGAGAAAGACCTTGATGGGGAAACTAGACCAAGTTTGCCAGCATTGATAATGATTTAGCTAGTGCCCAAGAGGAACTGATGAGGGTGCAGGCTCGAATTGTAAACCTCACAGTAACCCGGGAGGCAAAAGCGATAGAACGGAATGCTCTTGAGTTGAGGATTTCTTCAATTTCCTCTACCATAGACCATTTTCGTGAAGAGTTCGTCAGGTGAGGTGATCAAATTCGGTCCTCCCTGAACATAGAAGAGAATTTATGTAAAGTTCTCGTTTCCACCTTCCCAAAATGATATGTTGAAGGAAGATGTAAAAACCCTTTTTGTTAATGAAAGAAAAGATATAATTGTATCCTTTGTTGTCTTGTCTTTTTCTTGTCATTTCCTCCTTTTATTTTCCTTACTCAACATTGTAAGAGTCAAGTAGGATTGACTTATAAGAGTCAAATGTGATTGGCGTTATAAGAGTTAAAAGTAATCGACATTATAAGAGTCGCATATGATTGAGTCATAAAGGCCGAATATGGTTGACATTATGAAAGTTGATATGTAGTCAATACTATGGGAGTTGAGTATGGTTACCAGTATGAGAGTCAGATATATATGCGGTGGCCATTCTAAGAGCCACATGTAATTGACATCATAAAGGTAGAAATGGACTGACTTTAGAAGGGTCAAATCTGCTTAATGTTTGGTGTTTATGAGAGCTGAATATGATCAACTTTATAAAAGTCGAGAGCCAAAAGCTGCACTCATGTGTGTTCTTTTCTGCGTACATCATATATCCTGCCTTTATAGGAGGCGTTGTGACAGTGTATCCCTGAGGCGATGCAAGGGGCATCCTTTAATGTCGTCACCGAATGATCACCTTGTAAAGGGCACTTAAGCTACGTTGGTTGAGTTTGGACTAATGCAAAGGGGCAGATTCATTGTCTTTGTTTTGTTTTCGAGGCACCCCTTTCTGAAAGGTTACAGTCGTTCATGTTTATAAATAAGAGGGTTGTTCCCACTACCCTTCTCATTCGTTCGGATTTTGTAAACACTCTTTATTCTTATGTCGTGGACATAAGTCCTAAGAGAAAAGTTACTAGCATTTCTGAAGTCAGAGAATCATCTGGATCGCGCATGAAGCAAGATGGGTCTTCCTCGACTGAGAGGGATGGTGTAGAGCCTTTATTTGACTATGGTACGCCCTAAATCCCTTGTTCATTTTATGCTTAGTCTTTTGGTTCTCATGGTCTGATGCTACTAATTTCTTTTATAGATGTAATAAGGACGTCTGTAGTTAAAAAAATGGAGGCACGAATCAATGAGGCTCACCGAGAGCGTGATGTACTGATCAGGCGTTTAGTTGGCCTATCCGCTGAAGAGGGGGATGTTTCTTTTGTTTGTCAAGAAATCTTGGATGTGCTAGACCGCATAGAGGCCTATGTGTATAATTCTAAGTTTATGGGCATGGTAATGTGTCTCCTTAATGCTTTGTCTAAACTTTGTAAGACAAAAGACATCAAGGTTTTAAAAGGATCGGAGCATGACGTTTGCCTACGCCTTCAGGAGGAGGAAATCAAAATGACGGACTTAACTACCCAGCAGACCCGGGGTGATAGGCGAGATGGGTTCACTAGTGAGGGATGCCGACGAGTTGATAGCGCAGATGGAGGTGTTGAAAAAAACGCTTCTTTGTTTGTTTTTTTAATTACTTCTCTTATACGATTGAAAATTTAAAAATAATCTTCAAGTATTACATTTGTTTGTCTAATCGATGTGTCATAATCTTCTCATTATTTATTATTTATTATATTTTGTAAACCTCTATTAAACATGTTTTAAAACTTCAACATGATCAAATATATATAGTATGTCACACAAACTTAAGGTTTTTATTGTAGTGGTCTGTTAAGGAATATTATCTAAAGCACATAATGTAAGATTTAATTTTGTTATTACATATTTTTAAAAATATTTAATCTTTGAAATTTTAAACAATGGTCATGTAAATTAATGTGAAAACATGCATGAGTCATACTACAGATGAAACAAATAAAAAGCCCCGCTATGTCACATTAATCTTCCCATATCTTACAATTCTGTTGCATTACATCTACCAAGTAGTTAGAGGCACATACACTAGAGAAGTATTTGACTAATACATCAAATAAACTGTAATCTTGAGACAATAAAAAAAAAATTGCTTTAAATATCAAATTGTATTTGTTTTTTTATAATTTAAATTACTTTTATCTCAACGCATTAAATCAACATCTCTTAAAAAAATACGTAATAGTGTATATTGCCGGTGCGAATTCACATGGGTTCGTGACTAATTCTGAGTAATACATGTGGTCTGTTACTCTTTATTCCTTCACTAAAAGCACAAAACACTCTATATCTTCTTTCTTTCTCAGTGAAAAGGGTTCAAATCAGAGTTCAGATCCTCTTAAAATCCCGCCTATTATCCTGCTTGTGCTGCCCTATAACACGTAACCTCCCAAAAAGTAAATTGTGGTGGATGTTTTTCACTTTTTTGGGGGTATTTGTTGCACACGGCAGAACAAGCAGTACAATAGCCAGGACTTTAAGGTAAGGAGAGGATTCTGAGTACAAATCATCCCCACTTTAACTGAAAAAATATCCCAAGTATTTGGTACGTCCCTCAATGAACTGTTATGGTCTTGATATATGTAACAACTGATATGTAGCATAAATATCACTTTTTATACCATGTGTTGATCACTACATATGCCAGGACCATAACAGGTCATTATGGGGATGTTTCAAACCCCAGCTGGAAAAATGCCCTGAGGATTTGGTGCGACCCCTTAAAAAAGGCCTAACCCCTGCATGTGGCGGACTTTACGCATTCGTTAAAGGATGCACCAAATCCATGCCAACGTAGGAGGGTTTGAATCATCTCTAGTATGAATGGACAGATATTACGCCGATACCAATCCACCCATGACATAGTAAATAGACAAGTACCCTTGTATTTATTAATATAAAATACATGATATATGAGTACTTGTGTATTTATTAATGCACCCTTTGTTATACATTGTAGCATGTTCTGGGCAGAGACTGGAGTGGTATCTGTCTATTCAGATTGGAGATGATGCGAAACCCCATTTAGGACTGACATGATCTCCCTCCGGTGAGATGAAAAAGGATTTGAAATCACACATCACCACTTTATAAAACAAAATTTGGATCTAATAACTGAAATACGGATAAAAAATGTTTTATTTGGGGAGTCGATGCATTGTTTATCTGGAGAAAAATTCTTTAAATTCATAAATAATTAAATTTTATGGTAAACAATTTATAAATACGTCAAAGTAAATGAGGTTTCTTTTGTAAAATAATTTCTAGTTTTCTTATTTTTACCTCACCCAAATATTTTCTGTTACAAACCAAAATTCCAACACTGAAATTTTGATTTCATCAAAATAAATATGTTTTAAGGTATTTATTAGATTATTTACGGTAAGGAAAGGTATTTATTAGATATTTCATAATACGTAAATATGGAGAATTTTAAAAATAAAAATGTCAATATCAATTTACGTGGGATAAACAACATCAAAGGCTGCTATGTCAGTGAAAAATCTCTTAATAATAATGTTGTAATAAAGCTTTAAAAAGACCTTTAATATTGAAAGAAAACTCTCTTTTCATTTTAACGTATTATTTATAAATAGGCAGATATATCATAAGAATTACTGAAATATTTACCTAGACAACTCCACCCAATAAATATGAGATTTCGTATAGGTACCCTTGTTCAAAACCAAAATTTTGACAATATTTAAAACCATAGTTTCGTGATATTGATAATACCAGCTAACATGAACGTAAGTTGCAACTAAGAATCCCATAACCATAGCTAACATGGATAACCAAGTATTTGTAACATTTTATAAATTTGAGCATTATATGTAGTTCAATAATCATCTTATTGTTGTCATATGGCAGGCAAACTTGTCATGGTTTTACTTTTTTTTTTTCTTTTTTTTCTTTCTTCATAAATTCATAACAATCATTATATAATCTATTTGAGAGAAAATGTAGTGTCCAGGATTTTGTATGTCCTGCTGTGGTTTTTTGAATTTGGTGTTTATTTTTAAATACAGAGTAAATATTCATTAGAACACTTTTTTTAACGGTTTTAATCCTATATATCCCATTTTAATGGGTACCTATTTTTTCATTTGAAAGCTGAATTTACAGTTTTAACCCTATGCGCTGATCCTTTGTGTCCGAAACCCAGTAGGAAATACAAAATCCTGGATACTACATTTGTTTCCAATTTATATATAATGGGCAATTCATAATATGCATTATATAATTTATATACAATGGACTAATCGTAATTACCAAGAGACACTTATAATAAGTCATTCCTCAAGAAACTTATTGGAAGATATTTCCAACCCCCTTGAGGATGGCTAGGGGTTGAATCCCCCAAATATTATGCACTGCCAATGGGTCACCCGCTTTGTTTCTCTCATCGTTGTACACTTGTACCGGCATTTGTCTATAGACCCGAGTGCCGAAAAAATTAAGGAGATGAATCACAAATCAAATAAAAAAAAAAAAAAAAAATGTAATACTAAATGTAATTTTATAAATAAAGATTGTTAAAAAAATAAGAAAAGCGGCACCACCATGATAGCCGTTATAGACACTGTCACAAAAAATAGAGAAGGGAAGGATAATGTGGATTGGAATTGCATGGCACATGCGAAAATGCAAAAATACCATGGTAGAAACTCATTGAAAGAAAAGTGTGTTCTAATAAATACACATAGGAAATGTACACATGTATATGTATAGAAGCACAAGGTTGTATCCAAGTATTAAGTTAAATAAAATTCACTTTACCCCCCTCCCCCACCAACAAAAAAGAGGAAAAAAAAAAAAACCAAAAAATCTGCTACTGTAGAGTAGCGTACCGTATGAACAACAACAAAAAAAAACGAAAGACAACTACCACAAAAGTATTTTTGTGATTCATGCAGTACGCTACTTTACAGTTTCAAATCTTTGCTTATTTGTCAAACACCTTTGAAATTATAAAAGGGATGGTGCAACTGCTCTTAAAAGAGAACAAAGAAAAAGGAAGTGAAACTGCCAAATGGTGGGGGCAAGACTTCATGGAGAAGGCAGCTCACCCATTAAATGCTTGAAGTTTGAATCACCCAGTAATCATGAACTCCATAGTTCTCCTGCCTTGCTACTTGTGGGAATAAGGTTTTACTTATAGCTTTTATCCAAACACGATCCCAATTGCCAATCACTAAGGGGAACTAGGGCTGATTTGGCATTCAAAGAAGCCTGCTCCACATGTTTGCAAAGCAAATAAATCTCCCTATGTTATTAGTCGAAGGCATAGCTCCACAAATTTGACGATTCAACCCGGAGCTCGGCCTTGTCGACTAGTTTAGGTTTTGTGTTTACTTGAGGTCCCAACTCCAAGTATAATTTTTCGACTCAGTTGAGCAGGTTTGGAAAAGTAGGACGAGTCTACTCACCAAGATTTTCTTTTTTAACCTCATCAAGTCGATGCTGGAAAATGAATATTTTCAGTATTTTCTCACTGCTAATGGCAACCACGCTGGTCTCTTGTTGAGGTAGCCTTTTTTATCATGTGGGTTGTAGAGGTGGTGAGTGTTAAGAACCCAAGTGGTTAAGAGCCAAATTCGACACAATTCTATCAATCATCAGGGTCTTGGCCTGTGTTAAAAGGCTTCTTCCTTATTTTTTTATTTTTTATTTTCTTATTTTTTGTGATCTACACTAGGTGGTGAGCTAAGTTCTGCAATGTGGGTGGATTTCAAATTTTCATTTAGCTCAATTTAGAGAAGATTATTCATACACAGTCCATTTGGATAGCAAAATGGGGTTGTAGAGGTGGCTGCTTTGATGTGTCTTACAGGTGATGCAGGCTACATGGAACCATAATATGATTGAAGGGCTCCTCATATGACGGGGTGAACACCTGCACCTCACCATATATTGGTATGAGTACTTGACATCACCCGATGGTTAAAAAGCGCCTCCTCCCGGTATCGTGACCCTGGAAATTGGAATGGTAATATTTGTGAGCTTTAACTAATTTGGAAGAAATCTTGAACATTTCATGAATTATATAGCTCAAATCATATAGCTTTGACTGATTGAAAATATTTAAAGCCATCTTAGCATGTTATCTGCAGACTTATAATTTAGGGGAAGTAGAGTTTCAGAGACCTGGAATTCAATTTCTTAGCCCCAGAAGGAAGAAAATGTCAGTTGCAGGCTTGCAGCAGCGTCTCATTTGAACCAAAACATGGGTTAAGATTTTAATGATTTAGCAAGTAATGTAATAACAGGATGCCCTTAATCAGCAGTGTCCAATTAGAGGAAGCCCAGAATTCTCTCTCTCCCCCCACCCACCCACCCACCCCCCTCCCCCCTCTCCCCTCTCGCAGGGAGAGGCATTGTATTTCATCTGAATAAGACATGCATTGAATTAGTTCCAATCTTCCTTCTTAAGGATTTAGAAGTTAGCATGGCCCTGAGGGTTCTGATTATCCTTCCTCATGCAAATTGTGATCATTTACACAATTACACTAGCTTTGACAAGAGGGAAAAGCCATGGTTAAAATAAGAACATTTATAATTGTTCCCAACAAACCTAATGCCCGGTACCTTCTTCTCATTCCATCAACATTAATCAGAAAAGAAGCAATCAGCACATAAGATGCGCACCCAACAATCCCCTCCCCTCAAGCAAATTTCTCTAATTTTAGTTTTTTCAACAAACAAAAATTACAACATACAAGGAAAAATTCAAGCGATGGAATGCAAAAAACTGTTTGAAAAAGATCATCTCCGAGAAAATTAAGAGAAACCAGGTAAGAAACAAAAAAACAAAGAAGTAATATGAAACCAAGAAAACTTCAAAGAAAATAAGTCTACCAAAAAAAAACTCCTGAAAGAGTCTTAACAAATAAGGCAAGTCAAATGACCTAGGAGGATTGATTTTTTGCTTTGAAAAAGTTTTTTTTTTTTTGATAGGTGCTTTGAAAAAGTTAATTTCTTCCTTCTTTTGGGTTATTGCAACAAGACATCAAATTAGTCTCAATTGGAAAGATTATTCATTGTAAAAATGTTAGTAACAGTTTTGATATTTAGTTTCACCCTCATATCACAAGATTAGATGGGATGATTGATTTCTCTATTAAAATTCCATTTCATCCACTTGGGTTATTGCAACAAATGATACCAAAATTGTCCCAATGGGGAAGGTTATTCGTCATACTGACATCTAGTCTAAATCTAGGACTGTCAATGAGCTCAGCTAGCTTGGATCAGCTCATCATGAGCCGAGCTTGAGCCTTGTTTGAAGCTCGTGCGCCGAGCCTGGGAAGAAATTTTTGTATTACATTTATAAAACTCTATTTCTTTCTTCTTTTTTATAGTAAATATTTCCAACATGGGAGAGATGATATCTTTAGTCCTTTTTGTCAGTTTTATAACAATCCAATGCCTTACTGGTGCCTACAACTTGAATAATTATTTTTAATGCACCTAAAATAATGGTGTGCTGTGCCCATCGGCTTGCTCAGGTTTTAGGCCCGTGCTGTACCGTATCCCTAAACTCTAGTACACGCTTCCCATCTTTAAAAAAAAAAAAAAAAAACCTTTTCATCTCTTGCAGCAACACCCCCCCCCCTTCCATTTCTCATGGCCTTACTCCTTCACCCTTTCCACGACCAGAATGTTCCCACTTACATCAGCATGTTCTCTCTCTCTCTCTCTCTCTCTCTCTCTCTCTACAATATGCACTTCTCATAAACTCATTATCTCCCACCGGTCTCCTCCACAATTTTCAACATGGGAGAGATGATATCTCTAGTCCTTTTTGTCAGTTGTATAAGACTCCACCGCCTTACTGGTGCCTACAACTTGAATTTTATTTTTAATGAAGTACCTAAACCTGAGCTAGCCTATGGGCACAGCATGCCATCTATCTTGCTTTTGACTGCTGTCCCTTGTCCCTTATCACGAAATGGACTATGAACACATTTCTTTTAACAACATACAGCATTTCTTTTAAGAAATTTTAATACAAATTATTTATACAAACCCTGAAAATGTACCCTAACACTAAACTTTTGTATGCCCTTTCCATTTTTTTTTTGAGCCTTTTCATCTCTCGCAGCAACACTCTCACCCCCATTTCTCATGGCCTTGCTCTTTCACCCTCTCCGGTGACCAGAGTGTTCCCACTTGCATCGGGATGCTCCCCCACTCTCACCGGTAAGGCTTCATCTCTCTCTCTCCCTCTACAATATGCAACTTTTCATAAACTCATTATCTCCCACCGGTATCCTCCACAAATAACACAAGCCTCTTCATTGCTCATATCTTGCTCTTCAGAAATAACAGCTAAAAAATTACACAGTAGAGAAGAAGAAAATGGGAAATTGTCTTAGACAAAAATCATCAACGACATGGGCTAGTGAGGATTTGGGGGAAGGCTATACAAAATGGTAGGTGGCACAACAACAAGCAGAGAATGGTGCCGGAGATAGAAGAAAAGAAGATATTTGAAGAGAAGAGAAGAATTTCTTCTTTAACAAAGGTGAAGATCAAGATCATCAAGAAGCAATAGGAAAAGTTAATATGGAGGCTTGATGTACAAAGGCTTTCCATAAAACAAGTCCTATCTCAGTTGAACATTAGTGAAGAGTATCAAACACAGCAACAGTCGTAGTGACCGGCCCTTTAGACAATCCTAGAGTGAGAAAGAGATGAACGGCAACGACATCAACGATGACGATAATGATGAAATCCTAGATGGAATCCTTCACCACCTATCCTCATTGTTTTTTATAACAAGGTGTCCTCAGTGTTAGATAATTTGTGTGGAGGATCAAAGAAGGAAATGCGGTTTGAAGGGTTCTTTAGTTTTATAGAAAGTGTTGTAGATAGAAAAATAAGTTCTTGAAGAGTTAATATACATGCTCTCTCTTACATGCATATGTATCTCTCTCTCCACATTCCCCCCCCCCTTTTCTGAAATATAATGACATTTTACCAGAAAATTTAAATAAAATTGCGTGAAGCTCTTAATCCACTATCTGAATTTAAAGAAGAGTTTATATATATATAAGATTGTGTGTTGCATGTTAGAAATGATGTTGGTGAGCCGAGCCAACCCAAGCTTGACTTTATGAGCTTGAACTCAGCATGCCAGTCTCCTCACGAGCTGAGCTGAGCCGGGCAAAGCTCAGCTTGTTGACACCCATAGTTTCAATAAATTGTTGAATCCTGGATAGGATCGCCCGATTCGACTTGGAATCGGACGGGACCAGTCCGATCCCAGGCCTAGGATTGCAATCCACAAAGGATCGGATGATCCGGGTCCAGATCGGCTGATCCCGATAAGGGATCATCCAATCCCTTTGTGATAAGGTGATCCATGGAGCGGATCATTCGATTCAACCTGGAATCGAATGATCCACTTCAAGGATCGCCGATCCCACACACACACAAAAGAAGAAAAAGAGGAGCTTCTATCGAAACCCCCTCTTCTCTTCCAATATGACTCTAAACCCAAGTTTTTTTAGTTCCAAATTGTTCATACCTCCCTGTCACGATAAATTCTTGAAAAGCATCATTTGAATGCTATATCAACAAATCAAATAGGGGATATATTGTGTTATTCGCCAGATCAATAATAATGTGAGCTTTTTCATTTTAGATAGAAATTTCTTACTTTTTTTTATATAAGAAATCAGTAGATTGGCACAAAAAGATGCTAGATCTACTTATTTAAAGCATTAATAACATGAATCAATGCTTCAAATGAGAACCTAAGTTTTTTTTTTAAATGGGTATTATCCCAAAAATTAGAAGGAAAAAATTAAAACAAAAACAATGAGAGATGCTATATGATAAACATAATGTAAATGTGTGGATTTGGTTCCAAACCAACATACTTCAGTAAATTTTTAACATGAATGTAGATTCTTTAATGGGTTTTTACATGGATGTAGATTTTTTTTTTCATCTCTTTAATGTTCTATCTATTTTTTTGTTCCCAAATTCAAATAGCTTCAGGATCAAGTGCAAATGGGGATCGCAATGGAAAGAATCTAATGGAAGACATTGGGTGAAAATATTGTATGGCACTAACAGAAAATAGAAAGAAAGTGAGATGCAAGTTTTGTATAAAGAGTATTGGGGGTGATGTAAATAGATTCAAACAACACTTTGCATATGTAAAGGGTAAAGTAAAAGGGTGCACGCAGGTACCCAAAGAAGTTATGGATATGATGAATGCTACGTCATGCAAAGAATATGAAGGCTAAGGAAAAGAGCAAAGCTCAGTTGTATGAAGAGTTAAGAGGGATGGGGGTAATGACAAGAAAGATGATGATGGGGATGAGGTGGAGGACAAGCTTCTAAGAGCAATTAAAGAACGTAAAAAGACTATTTATATGGATGAGCTGAGGTGGCGATCGGTTTCTAGTCTACCCACTGGTTCTTAGTATATGCCTGTTGGTTCTAATGCACAACCAAGTTTAAGAACATATGGGAGTATAAAGGATGATCTCCATTGATCTCGAGAGAGGCTAATAGGGCACGTAAGCGAAAGGAGATGACTAGGTCTACATGTGCAACCATAGCAGATCTTGTACTATAAGAAAGTCTGACAATAAGCAAAAGAGTTTAAAGGACAGCAAGAAATCCTTTGAGAAAAATGGGTAAAGCATATGCAAATGGATGGTGTCTAATGCCATCTCTTGAAATGCAATAAAGGGTCCATGGTTTCAGCCTATGGTAGATACCATCGCTAAGCACGATCCTGAGGATTAGAGCCCCTGCACCTTACCAATTGAGCACTATATTTTTTGGATTTAAAAATTGAAAGATTATATTCAACATGTGCAAAGAAAATAGCTTCGGTTTGGATGTACTATTATGTGCGATGGGTGGATAACAAAGACTAAACAACCACTAATAAATTTTATGGTATACTCTGATCGTAACATGATATTCTACAAGTCAGTGAACACAACGGGACACTCAAAGACCAAAAAATATTTGTTTAGGGATATGGACAAGGAGGTGGATGATATTGGAGAGAGCAATGTTGTCCAAATAGTAACGGACAACAAAGTAGCTTTCAAGGCTATAGGAAAGATGATGAAGAGGGAGCATTTATATTAGATTCCATGAGTTGCCCATTGCAATGATTTGATGTTGGAGGATATTGGTACGGTAAAATCTATACATGAGTCGATTATAAAATTGAGAAGAACAACCCCACTTATTTCTAATAGTATCTAAACAATTATTATGAAGCTATATACAAATGGACATGACTTGATTTGCCTTGGGATCACTAGATTTACCACAAAACACGAGGCATTGGACAGTCTCATCAGGTATAAGGCCAGTTGAAGAAATGTTTCACTGATAGTAAATTCTAGAATGCACTAGGTATCAATGATAAAAGTAAGAAGCGTGTGGTGCAAGAAATTTGTGAAGTAGTTTTCAGTCATTAGTTTTGAATAAAGACAGAGGATGTTTGAAAGGTTATAGAGGCTCTGGTACAAGTTAATGCGGACATCATGACCGAGATGATGATTAAGTCATACTCACAACTACTTTAGTCGTCTTTTATTTATTTTATGTCCTTTTATGTCTCTTGTTGGAGGGGAAAAATGTTGGTGAGAACATTTTAATCTGTATGTGTATTTAGGGGTATTTTTGTTATTATTAGTAGTTTGAGGGTATTTGTGTGAGGGAATAATGGAGGGAGTTATTAGTGTCAAGTTTCTATTTTATGTAAAACTTGGCCATGGATATTTATAGAGCTCACGACCAGCCAACACATTAGGGAATAAGATTTGAAAAGTTTGTCTCTCATGTTTTGAAATCACTCTTCTTCCTCTTGTTTTGGTTGAAGTTGAAGAACCCTAAAACCCTGTAATGAATCTAGGTATCTGCCTAGTTTAACGCTAGTAGAGGAGGTCACGCCCTTCCCCTTGGGTTAAAGGTCCTCTTCCCTTCCATTTTCATCTTTTAAATTTTTACAGATTTGTCATTGCTGAAACAGAGGTACCTATAAAAGAATTAGCATTGAATCATCAACTTCAAAAACAATTTTATCAGAGATCCATTCTAAAGTGTTCTTAACAGAGAAGCGATCATTACATGGCTGCAGCTTTCAACTTATAGTAGAAGTTTGGAAGTCGTTACAAGCTCCAGGCGTGAAATCCAGTTTCAGGCAGTTTTGGGAAATCGATTAACAACTTCAATAGCCATGGGTTTAATCTGGTTCAAAGGCTCTCTTCCCTCCTAGACAACTGAGTGATTCTATGTATGGTGGGGCCCAACCCTAAAATTCAAAATTTGATCGAGATACCCTAGGACCTAAGCATCAGGCGTGATTTTTGCTGAAATAGGGATTCTACGAGATCCTCCTAATCTCTCTCATGCGCTGGAGTTGTTGAAACTGTTTCATTAGGGGTTTAATAACCCTTGTACAATCTCCAGGGAGTTGGTTTCATCCACAAAGCTTCACTCAAGACCAAGTACTATCTGTTGGAAGTCCATAGAGGCATCACTTTAGTTCTCCAGGCTGTTCACACGAAATTGATCACCTACCGTCACTTGTAGAAGCTCTTTGAGATAGGGGTTTTGGGAAGTCTTATAGACCCTTGGACAATCCAAATACTGGCAGCCAACATCACAAGCTCTTCATCAATTGTCAACCCAAACTTGGGTTTCCATTGGCTGACGGTACTGCTAGAACAAAGCTTATAAAATTTGTCTTCACTCTTCTGCCCAGATTTAATGATTTGGGCCTATAGTATGGCATAGTTGCATCTCACAAGGCTTAAGGAAGGAAGCTACTCCAACATCATGTTTAGTTTACTTATTTTGGCCATCCTCTTTTAATTCCATCGGAAGTATGATTTGGTGACTTTATAGGGAATAGGCTGCAGGGTTGTTAGACTTAGTTTTTGTTCATACTACTACTGTTGAACTGCGTTTGAGACTTCAAATCATGCCTAAGTTCTGTCCTTAATATTCCCTACAGTTATTGGACCTCTCTTGATCGTCTCCTTCACTATTAGTTTGAATTGACCTTTTATGCACTTTTTTATACCTTTAGAAATTTGGACAACAACCTGTTATTTATCTATTCCCTGAACTAGTAAGTATCCTTCTCATATTGCTTAGGTATAATTTTGTTTCTTACTTTGTAGGCCTTAACCCTTGACATACATAATGAATTTAACTCTAAGAATCACTTGAATTAGTGTGTGGATGTACAAGTAGGAATTTTGTTCATATCTTATTATTATTTTATCAATTTTATTCCTATCTCCTGTGTACACAGTCACTAACCTACATGCATGCTGCATCACAGGTTCTAAAGGTTGTAGATAAGACAAAAAGCCCACAATGCTAATTATATATGAGGCAATGGATAGGTCAAAGAAGGCCATTAAAGATACAGTTTAGCATTACATAGGATATTGTGAAATCATTGATGAAAATGGAATAATACGCCTCACAATCAAGTAATGAATAAAAAAAGGTTCATCACAATATATATTACTATCTACCATTGATCATTATTGTATTAGCTATGGTATTTCTTTGATGTTTATATAGCAACCAACTTCCTAAATCCTGCGATGCAATATAACAAACAATTATCAATGTATTTTGAGTTAAGACTTGAAGTTAAGAATGCAATTCAAATATTAAAGCCTGATATAATCAAACAGGGCAGGCCATGTAACAAGTTATCTTTTATTTTATTAATACACGTGTGTTATTCAAGTTACAATAGGAGTTGACTAACCTTCTTAACCAACTGTAGTTAAAAACTTCCATGAGTGTTGATGGAGAGTTTGCCTCAGCTCTAGATACACAAGCTTGGAAGACATTTATTCTTGCTATACTTTATATAATCATTTTTTATGAATTATATAATCATACAATACATAGTGTTCTTTAATAGTTATGTTTATGTAAAGTTCTAATAACTTTACATATTTTCCCTACAGCTAACTGATGGGATTTGTTTGGAGATGATGAACGTCAGCTAAAGGATATTGCAATCAAAATCCTCAGTTAGACGTTTCATCTTCAACTCCAAGAGGAATTGAAACATGCTCAATCTTATCCACTCAAGACTAAGGAATCGCCTGAAGATGCAGAATCTCCACAAGTTAGTGTAGATTCACTATAATTATAAGAGTTCGCATGAAAACTACTACAACCCACTAGACCCTTGGATTTGTGAGGAAGATCCATTGCTTAATGAACAAGATACTAATTAGTTTGAAGAGGAATTGACAAACACTGGTGCTGAGGAGCGTTGTAGCTCTAACAATGATGATGATCATGACTTATAGGGAGATGCATGATATATTCTACAGCCATGACATTTACATGGACAATGGTGCTAAGGATGAGGTTGTAGGATTGAGTGGTAGTGGTACTATTGGGGGGACAACTAGAAAGAGTGGATCTGGTGATGATGACGATGATTCATCTAGTTCTGGTGATGGTGATGGTGATGGTACTGCAGCTGATGTTGTTGCTCCAAGTGTAGCTGGTGGATCTTCGAAGCCATGGGAATTCACAAAGTTTGATTATAGATATAATTCTATATAGAACACTAATCATGGCATTCAATCACTAGAGACTCAACAACCTGATGATACTTATGGCAAACATAGATATGGGCGGCATTCATCGTTTGAATACACATACAATATGAAGGTGCCAGTGCGTTCCATGGACATGAGTGGATCTTTCTCACATGATGATATTGCTGGTTGGTTTCATAGTAGGTCTAATGATCAATAATGGGCATTGGATTCATCCTCGTATGTATCCATCAACCCTTATTCACATGTTTTAGAGCATGTTGGCGAGTCACAACTCTAGCCAGTCTCATCCATCACCTTATCTAGATTTTTTTCCGCCACCAATACAGTTTGGAGAGCATGTTAGCAATTTTAGCTCTAGCTAATCTCATCCAACACCATGTCTAGATTTTTTTCACCACAGATACAATTTAGAAAGCATGTTGGCGAGTCAAGCTCTAGCCAATCTCATCCACCACCATATTTTGATTATTTTCCACCACATAGTTAAACATAGTTTGGGGAGCATGTTGGAGAGTTGAGCTCTATGATCTTTATTGCCCATCTACAACCACCATATTCAATGATTTTTCCATCATCAGGTTCTCATGTACTGCTTGGTCCTGGATAGAGAGTCACGCTCTAGAGGCAGTCATTGCCACTAGCATCATGATGAGGAAGTTTTGATCGCCTCAAGTTTAGTATCATGATATTCCATCACCTGTAGGGTGAGATGAGTCTCAACCTTTGCCTTATGTAAACGAACACAATTTTGGGGAGTTTATGAATTTCCACTTCGATCCCGATAAGTCATGCGCACATCCATCTCCAAATGTTTAGAACTATTCTCGAGATAGTAAAGATGACTATGCCCCCAATCCACCATGGTGTTCATGGTGGAAATGTTGATCCCACGTTTGGCATTTTTGTCTTTTTAATAATTATTTATATGATATTGTATATGGTTTGGATTTTTTTTTTTTTTTTGAAATGGATTGTTTATGGTCTGGTTTTTATACATTAGAAATAATCATATTGGATGTTTGATTAAGAAAAGTACACTCTTGAACTTTATACAAGCCTCGTAGCAATGTTAATATATATATATATGTATGATGCACCTAACATGCCTAAAATTATGGTTTTTTTTTTTTTTCACTTAATTTTTTCGTGGAAACCATGTTGCTATTGTCCAATCTAGAACGATCCTAGCTCAAGATCGGGGCCAAACGGTCGGAGCCACCGATCCGAGTTTTGAACCAACTTGACACTCTTATCTCAATGATGCAGCACAAAGCTCAAATACCAAAATTGATGTAGGATGATACCAAGGGGTCAATTTTAAGGCTGTTAATTGGGTCGGGCTGGCCTGAAGCCCGACATGTCTAGCTCGAAAAATAATTGGGTTGGGCTGAGTTTGGGCCCAATTTTTAGGCCCGAAGTTTTATTTGGGCTAAGTTTGGGCAGGCTCAATTTCAACCTGAGGTCCGGCCTGGCTCGGCCCAAACTAGTTAGCAAATAATAATTTTATTTATATGTTGATATTAGGTCTATAAATATATTCGTTATTCCTTTTGGATCCATATATTTTTTACAAATTTACTATCATCAAATAGTTCTAGTGTCAACTGTTAAAAAAATACTCATACAAAATGCATTTAAGGGAAATTATGGGCCTAAAATCAACCTAAAAATTAAGAAAAGAGTTTTATTCGGGCAACCCAAACTCAGCTCAAAGCCCATTGTTTTAAAACGGGTTGAGTTTGGGCCCAACTTTTAGGCCCAAAGTTTTATTTGGGCTGAGTTTGGACAAACCTCGGCCCGATGGACAACCCTAGTCAATTTAAAATCCAAAAGAGATGTAGTGGAAGCAAGAATAAAAGTAACAAACCAAAAATTGAACTTTAAGTACACTTAAGTAATCAAAATTTTTAGAAAAAATATAAAATTCAAGAAATTCAAGCAGAAAGAGTAACAAGAATTTAGACAAGAAAAGAATGAGAAGAAGTAAAAGAAACCCAAAAGGGTAATTCTGGAATTTTTAAGCAAAACCTTGAAATTACCAAAATCCCACAATTGATGCGTCATAAATTTCTGAAAATTTTCAGGTAGATTTTGATGTATCTAAGGGTCTTATGGTAAAATTTCATTATTTTTTTATAAGATTTGCTATGTGAAATCATAAAATTTCAAACCTGGAAAGATTATTTAATGGAGATTTCATAAAACCAATGGAGAATCTTTGTTTATAAACTATAGAAGAGAAAGGGAATCAAGAGGAGTTTGAGGAAGAAGAAAGGGGTTAGATAGCGGAAGAAAACCTCAGAAAACAAGCACAAATTACCTTTGTTTGACTAGTGCAATTTGGACTAAAAGTTGTCCCAAAAAACCCAACTGTGACATTCTATTGCAAATTCTCTTATTTCCAATAACTTGAATATTCTAGTAAGTATGGTGTTGCAGCAATACAATAAAAATTAAAAAAAAAAAAAAAATTAGAATAAAGAGAACAAGGGGGGAAAGAAGAAGATAAAAGGAGGAGAAGAACAATTTTTAGATAAAGATAAGAAAATAAGATGTTAGAAGGAAGAAAGAAGAAGCACAGGGATGAACCCTAGTTAGTCCACATGGCTACACCATGGGAAGGGGGGAAGAAGAAGAGATAAAACCCAACAAAACCAAATTTTAATTCATAAATTCATTGTCTACCAATACTGATGCAGCATGCAATACGTGGTTGGACAAGAGGTACCCCTTGTGGAGGCCTAAGCCCAAGTACAAGAGACCTTAGAGACATTGCACATGGGGGGGTACAGTATTTTATGTGTTCATGTAATAAGGCCATTACTATTTAGGTGAATTTAGTTGAGGGTATGGGAGTAATAAGGTTAAAAATCCAAGGCTAAAGTGGGGAACATGACCTGGTCGCCCAGCCATCATATTTTGTCATCTTGTGACATATAAAATCAACAAGAGGGGGCGGGGGGATGTGCAAGTCGACAGCCCTCTCCCTCTTAGCTTTTGGTGGTTTGAAATATTAGAAATTTTATGCTTTTTCCTCAAGTTTTGAGTTTAGAAATAGTACTAGGCTAGCAAGTATTAAGAGTTTAGACTTCTAAATTAGGAAACTTCCAATTTCTTGATCTAAGCAGCCTATTTGAAGATTTCACTATTATGTAACAAGACATTGGAGTTTGGTTGAAATTAAGGTGCGAAATTGTTGTGCCAATCGGTGGCCTTGGGCCCACTTTCTCTCTCCTCCCCAAGGTGTGTCGTGAGACCACCTTTCTCTCTCTTCTTCCTCAACCATGATTTCTTACCCATCTCTTCTTCTCTTCCTCCCTCACTAAATCACAACAGTCCCTATTCCTCTAGTTAATCTCCATCATCTTCCTCCTTCCTATTCTTCTCCATCTTACCTATCCTCCTGTTTTGGTGGCTGCTATATTATAATGATTCAAGCATTAGTTGCTGAAAGTTCTGCAGAGCAATATTACTACCAGTGGTTCAAGTCGTGAGTAACTATTGAAAGCTAAAAGGGTTTGATTTCAGGAAGGTAATTGTCCCCTCTTATCTCTTCATTAAAATCCTACAATCCATTGCTGTTAGATTCAAATTTTCTGGTTCAGTGTTCTCTCTTCTTGTGTTTTAACACCTAATTTTTAATCAAATTTTTATGGGTAGTACAAAACTGAAAATCGCCCCTACTTAGTTAACTCCTTTCTGTAATTTTTTTTATTTTATGGTTTTGTTCCCTGGTGATGCACTTAATAGCCTCAATTTCCCCTAAGTTCTCCTTCTTCCCCTCAAATTAGGCCATGTTACTTGTTGTTTTGTATAAACCTCCATTAAGGCCAATTTCAAGTTTCTGAAAATTTAATATTTGACCCACCAAACTTACCCAAATAACATAAAATGTTAACCAGATATCCTAAGTACAGCACACTACTGATTTGAAAATTTTCAAAATTTTCGGATGCATGCCAGAAGTATTTTCATAATTTCATTATAAATCTGTAAAATAACAGATTTACCCCTGATCCGAAAAATTCTATATTTTATTTTCTGAAGTATTATTTACTTACTCTTTTCAATTTTCGCATCAAATACAAAAATGTGCAGCCCTACATATGTAATCACAAACTTAAGAAAATAGCAAGAAAGTAAATTAGAAACTCCTAAACTAGCTTACTAGCCACCTAAGACTTTCCTAAACTCATAACTACTAAAACTGCCAAAAATCAAGCCCTTCTAGAGGATTTCGACCAGCACTCTAAGAGGGACCCACTCTGAATTTTTTTAGTCGATCAAATTACTAAAATACCCTTGGCAACAATGCCTTACCACAAAAATACCCTTATCATAAAGAAACCCAATTTAATCCATGGCACAAAAGGCCTTATTACATGATTATCTCACCCCTTAAATCACTTGAAACAACCCATCTTTTGGCCCTATCTTGAATTTGATTCTCTTGTGGATTGACACATATAGTAACCTCTTGATTATGTTCGCATCACCTAATCTATTGATGTTGGCTGACACAGGCATACAAGAATCATGCTATATTATCGACTACCAAGGCTCTGGTTATCTATTTCAATTTATAGATAATTCATGTGCTTGGGAATTGATTTTTAGTAAATAAAAAAGTGATAATCCCCAGGCTTAAACACAAAGTTTTGGGGTGATATTTGGTGTGGGCAACACCCCCTTAGGAGAGAGTTCCCCTCGGTTTTCTCTCTAGTAGCTATAATCCTCAGGCTTTGGTAGTGGAATATTTGGAGGTTCTTCATGGGACAGCAGTGTGGCAGGCCCATATTTAGATGCCCAGCTTTTGATTGGGAGATCCCCACAATCGCTGCACTGCTAGGGCACTTAGATTCAGTAGAGATTAGCCCCAACCAGGAGGATAGGAAGGTTTGGGGGGCAACCACGGATGGGGCTTTTACATGGTGAGGTTGGGGGTGCAGTTCTTTGGGAGCTTGGGTGTCCACTAGGGCCCATGGAAAGTCATCTGGTATCATCCACTCCGACCCAAGATTCAGTTCTTTATGTGGAAAGTCTCATTGGGAAAAATCTCCATGATCGACACCTTAAGAAAGAAGGGCCTCATTCTCACTAAAGAATGCAGCTTATGCAAAGGAAATGTGGAGTCTGCATCACACCTTCTCCTTCACTGCCCCTTCTATTGGGAGGTTTGGGTTGGGGTCCTAAGGAACTTTGGGATGTGATGGGTAACTCCACCAGACCTTTCCACCATGCTATCTACTTTGTGTGTGAACGCCTTCTCTTACAAAGGACACATGATTTGGAGGCATGTTCCTGCGGCGATCTGTTGGACTCTTTGGTTAGAGCACAACGAGAGAGTCTTCAAGGGTCATGCTGAGCCTTCATTCAAGGTGTCTGTGGGCAGTTGGGGGTAGAGGAGCTGAAAAGGGGCTGGGATTGGGTAACTGGGTGTAATCCATTATAGGGCTAGGAGGTTTTTTCCGGTTGGGTTGGGGGCGCTGTTTGTGGTGGGTTCTCCTCTTTCTCTTCTTGTTTATTCTGTTGGGATAGCTTATCCCTTTTCTTAATAAAATTATTTCGTTCATCAAAAAAAAAAAAAAAAAAAGCAAATAATAACAACAACAATGATAATAATAATAATAATAAAACAGTTCTTTCTTTTCTGTAACACCCAGTCAAAAATGTCTCCCACATGTCTCTGAGAAACTATTGAGACTGATTGGTGGACCATTCTTCAGCCATTCCTTGAATGTCAAATCAGGACAAGTGACAAAGACACCAGATTTAAATAACTGAAGATCCAATATTCAAAGATTGTAATCCATTTCATGATTTATTTCATCTATTCCAAGACCGGAACAGGGGGGGTGATATATGTTATACCATGAATTAGAATCAGAAGAAAGATTTTGAGAATTAGAGTTCTTTCATATCTTGATTTTATTTTTACTCCTTTCGAGATTAAGCTGGTGAGTCAGAAATGACTAACAAATAATAATGGTTTGTCCTTAATATCCCTGCCATTTTTCCAAACTAATGCTGCAAGTACATGTACTTCAGAAGAATACGTGAATGAATCATACAAAACAGTCATTAAGTTGAAGAAGCATTACCAAACCCTCTTGAAAGAACAAGAAATTGAGAATTACTACTTTATTTAGTAGTTCTTACAACAACAAGATGGTTCTTCTATATCTTCAAGGTGATCAGAAAATAAAGAAGTGATTGATATATTCAAAGTAATTGAGTATTTACAAATACCATCGCAGCTCATCCTATTTCATCACTCCCAAGCAACCCATATCATAAGGTTTATCATATATCACGTGAAAAATATTATAATTAATCAATATTCAATTTTTTTTTTAACTCAAATCATTTATTGACAAATCATTCTATTCTGATGGCTGTAGCTACATAGATTCATGTCCAAAATGAATTTGGTCAATGGGATTTTTGCAGCATTCCCCAGAGTGAACAAATAAATCTGCCTTAAACCCAAAGGCTTAAAAATCTTTGGCAGAATAACATAAGTAGTAATTCTAATGTTGGGATGAGGCCCCTTTTTTTCTGATAAGAGGATAAGACTGTGTTACGTTGAGATTAGTAATTCTAATCACCTGATTAATTGTTGCTTTTGGATAGTTGATAGAATCCAGGACACCAATCCTCACAATCCATTGATTAGATGACTAGTATAAAGTCTGGTTCATTTTTTTTATGATCCATCTTAATTACAAAGTCCAGGCTGATGAGAATATGCAAGGATAGGCTATGTTTATACAACCTTGCATGCTAAGTCATCATAATTTTTTATGTATGGGTTTATAATCATCATTATAAACATAGGGATGTGATAAATGTTACGCATATGAAATGTAGATGTGTAAGATGTAAGTATCAAGGGATGCTTGGAACATATTCTGTGCCCATATCTAAGACCTATAGACGTTGTCATTATCAGTTAATGAGGATTGGCATGTATACATGCTCATCAATCTAGATAATGAATGAGTGATAAGGAGACAAGAATGTGAATTTTAAGGAGACGAATATTTGTATCTAAGTAACAATGTACAACCAACACCCAACCATTAACGACATGTATCATGATTTCATTACCCAATTTGTATGTATTGCCTGATAAAACCCTTTCACTTTTGAGGCTCTGTTTGTTTCAAGGAATCAGCTCGGAAAGAAAATTGGTAGGAAAACCAGTCTGGAATCTGATTAGAATGGAAAAGTAATCAATGTGCCGTTTTTCTTTCCAACACCATCTAATGCCAAGACATGTCGGAAAGAATGTGATAAATTCATGGTTGCAATGCTTAGCTGAACTACGTCTCTTATCATGAAAGTGTTTCAAAGGTGAGCTTTTCAGGGATAAAGTGAACAAAGCAGTTTGAGTTCATTGATGGCATGGCTATGAGTTCCAGATATTCATCTAGAGCCAACTTTTGAAGCAAGTTGCTATTTCTGGATTTCTTACTAAACCACCAAAGTTAGCGGTAAAGGTGTTGACTAACAGTGGTTGAGATGATCTGTGTGATTGATTTGGAAGCAACGTCTAGAAAGGAAGAGAAAGTTGAAATTTAGAAATATATGGTATAAGGTTCTTTCACTGATTGAGCTATCTGGAGCAGATATTCAAAAACAGGGGGAGAGCAGATTTGCAAGGGGAGCCGTTTCATGTTGATTTTTCTCAAATATGTTGATGTGGTAGATCTGAAATCGTGTTATCACCAGCTGCAATGATGACAAAGGTGCACAGGGTTGAACAGCAGTTGAGTAAGCAGGATCATGGGATCATTGGGTTGTGCACTATGCTTCTTTGCAAGTGGTGACAGCCAGTCGTGCTTCAAGTGGATCATCTTCTACGTGATTGAATGGTTGCAAATGATTACTGAAGGGTTTTCCCCCCTGGAATGCAACTATTCCGACCATTTTGGTCGGAAAAAGAAAATACACATAAATGGGCATATAAGGCGCTGATTGGAAAGGCACGAAATTCAAGAGCGATTTTCTGGGTGGTTTTCCAACCTTATCAGACAGCTGGAAACCATGTTTTCCTAGGAAAACCATACATAATTCCTAGGAAAACTGGAGAACTCCACTGAAACAGACAGGGCCTGAGAGAAAAACCTAAAGAAAATTCTAAAAATGTTAGATGATAGCATAAATTGACTTTGTAAAAGAGCAGAAAGTGAAGACTCACATTTTCTCTTCTGCTCTTATTAGTTAGTATATGTGGTTGATGTCTGCTCTTCCTCTCCACACTCTCATTGTGCACCTGCCGCCAATGAAGAAATATTGCTCCATGTCATTTACTGACAACTCGTGCATAATATCCACAAAATTAGCAATGGCATTTAGACTAAACATTAAGCATTATAATAACTGAATATTCGAGGTTTGCTAACTATTACCTAGCTAAATTGAGAATTACTAGACGCGGATTCTTGATATAAGCCAGGCGCTAAGAATTCCTGCATAGAACATATATGGAAATACTATTAATCTCATCTTGATCATAATCTAAAATAATATTATATAAAACATCAAAGAAAATAAAGGTCAGTAAAATAATTACCTGGGATAACTGAATGCAGTTAGGAAAGCCGTGTTGGTTGGTGCTGGGATTAGGTGGTTGGTTCATGCTAGAATTTGGTTGTTGGTGCATGAACGGAAAATTTGGTTGATACATACAATGAACCATATGATGACCACTTTGTGCATGGGATACAGAAGTAAAACCTAAGTTCTCTTCAAAACCATATGACGCCTATGAATGTATTAAAAAATGAAAGTTAGAAAATGTGCCAAACATTTGATAAAAGATTTAAACAAAATCAATTAAAACTTCATTGTAGGTAATCAAAGTGGTACCTGGGTGAACAACGATGGTGAAGGAGCCCGAATTGGGTAGTATGCTGGGGGAGAACATGGACTATAGGGAATGGTACTGGGTGCAGGAGTGGCCAAGTTCAAAGGTCGTTTACTCCTTGAGCCTCCTTCAGTTCCATTCGTAATACACTCGCCATGGTCAACTCTTTTCTTTCTTTTAACTCCCTTCGATTTTGTAGATTTTGCGCTATCAGTAAACTTAACTCTGAAGTTGTCATCATGACATACATCAGCAACATTCATTCCATTGCCGTCATCCCAAACCCTAACCCCATTGAGTAAGCTTTCAACTCGTTCCGAAGAAGAATCTGCACTTTCAAGACGTAAACTTTCTGCATATTCACCTTCAAAATGATTTGCACCCTTGTTGTATGTTCTTTTCAAGATTCCTTCCACTTCTTGCAACATCTTATCTGAATAGAATGCAGCAAATTTATATGCATCTTCAGTTTCTGCAGCCCTTGCTGCTATTTTAGCAATATTACAACAAAGTTCTTTATAACGCCTCGCTAAATCTAACTTAGGGTCAACTTGCATCGAAAAATCACGACTATTCCCTACAGTTCCAACCTTTGCGTCTTTTGTCCATCTCTTCAAGATGTATTGGGCTGGGACCATTTTTATATTTCTATGATCAAGCACTTTTAGGGCATGGCAACACAAGATCCCTGCAAACTCAAATTTCCTACAACTGCAGACTATTGTGTCATCTGATGAATTAAATGAAACAGTCTGTTCACAAGGTTTTCCTTCCACAGTAATTTTGTACTCGGTCACTGTCCCAACCTCACTAAAGAGGTTAACAACAAAATCCAGACATCGTACATACTCTGCTTTAAACATTTCAAATACAGCTGGTGTATAAAAATCAGCTACCTGCTTCAACATCTTCACAGGTATCAACAATCTCGATGTACTTTGGCTCATTTCATAACTAGAATGTATTTCTTCACAGCGTCTATCCTCCACCAGCCTTTCAAAATGATGGAAAAATTTCACCAAATCGTACTCGTTATTTAGATAACTTCTTAAGACACTATTCACATTTCCGCTCCGTTGTGCACTTTTCATGTCTGCACAAAATGCAAGTCTTCCATAGACCAAAGCCCATTTCTCCCTTTCTTTATATAATTTCTGCAACCATGTATTTTCCCTAAGATCATATTTTTCAAGCATACTCTCCCATGCCTGAATGAAATCTTCTTCCTCCTCATAATCAAATAAACAGTTGCTGAAATCTTTGTCAAAAGATTTTGATCCACCAAATACAGTGCTAAGGTGCTTAAGGGAATTTTGGTAAATCTGCCACACACAGATACGATGATATGTTTCTGGCAACGCCAAAGCTATTGCATCAGCCATTGCTGCATCTTGATCTGTCAGAATTGTCTTTGGCATTTTCCCTGACATTGCCTTGATGAAAGTTTCAAACAACCACTTGAAAGATTCAGGGGTTTCATCATAGATAAGTGCAGCTCCAAAGATCACTGTTTGCTTATGATGATTTACTCCAATAAATAACGCAAATGGCCGCTCATACTTATTTGTTCTATAAGTAGTGTCAAAACAAACCACATCTCCAAAATAATCATAATCCACAACCATCTTTGCATCCGCCCAGAAAATGTTGGTTATCTTATCATAAATATCAAGCTGTATTGCATAAAAGAATAATGGATTTTCCAGTTGCATCCTTTGGAAATATTGCAACATACCTCCTGCATCTCCACGTCTCATTGCTTTCATCCTCTTGGAACGTAAATAGTTTTTATAATCTACAGGAGGATAACTAAAATTCTCATGTACTTCCTCTTGGCTATCCATTGGTGAAAACCCTGAACTGTCCATGTTGTCAACTTTAGCAACTTGTGCAAGACTTAATTTCCTCTGTGATTTTAACAAGTGAACTCTATCTGGGCTTACTAACTCATGATTGTGAGTTGCTTCAAATTGGACAACACGGTATTTACTGTTAGGTCGAAGGGCAATAATCATTTGAGCCAAGCATCCAGTTCTTGTTTCTTTACTGGGATTCTTCATCGATTTGTCTCGTGGATCTTTCTTGCGGAAGCCTTCTTTATTGCAACAGTATCTTCTAGATTGCACTATACCATTCCTGCTTTTATTCAACCACTCTTTCCGAACACTGAAACCCAACTTTCCACCATACCTATTATAGAAATCATATGCTTGCTCTTCTGAGTCAAATTCCATACCAATTTCTGGTACTCCATCTTCCTTTGTTTTATCTTCCACAGGAACATTAGACTCTGCTAGCCCATCTTCCTGGGCTGTATCAGTGGGAACATTGGACTCTGCTAACCCATCTTCCTGGGCTGTAAGATCAGTGGGAACATCAAACTCTGCTAGCCCATCTGCCTGGGCTGTATCATCAGTGGAAACATTAGACTGCACTAGTCCATCTTTCTTGGCTGAACCTTCGATGGAAACAATGGACTTGGCTAAGTCATCATGGGAATGTTCTGGGCTACGATACTCCTGCTCCAAGTCAAAGTCAAACCTACGCACTGATCGAAGTCTGATATCGATATCTTCTCCACCCAATATGCTATGATCTTCATCCATTGACCTTCAATGTCAAATACAAACTTGAGAGAGTGCATGATGATGCATATAAGTCAACACTTTATTTGGTTATGCCTTTCATGAATATAGCGCACTTAAACTATACCACATAAAGTACCTTCTACATTCCTCCAAAAAAATTTATAACATCTTCCAACACTTCTCCAAAAATATACATATCTCTATGCTTCTTTTTTTTTTTCTTTTTGGATTTTCCATGCAAGTCATTTTAGTAAAATGACAATTACGAAACATCAATATTAGCAAAAACACATGTGAAGAAGAATCAGAGAGGTGTTCCAAATTTTGGAAAAATGCTTTACAAAGTATAGTCAAAGCGCAACCATATACCCACAAGTTGTCTAATAATTTTATTTTTATTTTTTATTTTTTATTTTTTTGAGAGGTAATAGGCAAACTTTATTGAAAAGAACCAAAAAGCTAACAAAGGAAGACATCACCAAGGAGGTGAAAAACAAGCAAAAGGAAAAAAGAAACAAACAAAAGAACAAAGCTATAAGTCCTCACACCCAATCGAATACCAAATAATCTCCTCAAACTCAGCCCCAATGGACACCCAGTCAAGAAGGGATTTATAGATAGACAAGACCAGCTCCGCTTCCAAACTCTCATTGCCCTAAAAAATTCAAGTCCTGAAAGCGATTAGGGAAGACCCAAAGGATCCAAAGATGAGAGAGGAAAAAACCTCAAACCCTATTCGCCACAGGACAATGCACAAAAAGAAGGTTGATTGTTTCCACCTCAGACCTACACATGATACAAAAGTTTGCCAAGCTCCACCCTCTACTTTGAAAATGATTGAGGGTCAGAATTTTAACCAGATATGCATTCTACACAAAAAACGCCACTTTGGAAGGGATGCCCAGGTTCCAAATCCTTCTAAAAGGAAAGGAAGCCTCCACGACACTATTGGAAAACACCTTATAACAAGACTTGAAAGAAAAAATACCATTCTTCGACGGCTTCCAAACCATACAATCCCTTATATTCAACACCGGTCTATACCTAACAAGATCATTCAACAAATTGTCAAACTCCCCAATCTCCCAATCCTGAAGATGCCTACAAGTTCTCAGGTTCCAAACGTTTGCCTCGAAATCAAAAAGAATAAAGACCGAACCCCACTTGTCGTCAACTAGGAAAACAAAATTAACAAACCTATCCTTCAAAGGCAACTCCTTAGCCCAATAGTCATGCCAAAAACGAATATCATGACCTGACCCCAATTGAAAACTAATGAAATTCTAGAACCTCTCCCTGACCTTAAGGATAGACTTCCCAATGCCACACCCATGCCTCCTACAAAAATATATATAAGAGAAAAGCTTGTCATATGTCTACTTCACCATATGTCATAGAAACTTCAATAATCTAAACCTCCAAGTCCTCCATATCATATAAAGTGTACTACACACAACAAGTCCTAACTCATACATTAACCTCTTGAAATTAGAGATTTTTGTGTCGAGTGTGATCTCACCCTTGCCTAAACAACCAAAGACACGATTCAAGATATGGCAAAAAGAAGAAGAAGAAGAAAACAGACCCATGAACCTAAGAAAGTATCATAATTACAAATAGAACAAGAAAAATTAGTAAATTAAAAGTATTACGTGATCCAAATTTATCATCATTGGCTGTAATGTTCATGTCAACTTTTATCTCCAATCTTTCTTTTTTCGCATTATCATGACCAAAAATAATAATGATGATTATTGCACCACGACTTTTAGTTTCATATGACAGTGATTGATCAGTCATAAAGGTTAGGGCACCCTTGAAGAAGTCTTGAGAAATTCCACAGAAAATAGAGAAGAATCCTCAAAACCATGGGGACTAAGACTACTATTCCCACTATTCCTCTCATCAAACCCATAAACATAAACCTCAAAAGCACAGGAGACAATTCTCCATGCAAGTGCCATCTATAGCAGTACTTCCTAAATTCCTATGAGGAGCAGTCCTTATCCTTTGTGTGAATTCCTTTGCAGAATCAGCAATTACATTACCATAAAGCACTGAATGTGATCCATGAGGAGATTGAGTTGTCATCTTTTTCTGACTGTTGATTTATTTATTTGATGAATAAAAAAGCTTTATTAAAAGAGAGGGGAACAAGAAATCCCCAAAAAGAAAAACAAACAAGAAAAGAAAGAAGAGGACCCCAGCCCTGGGAAAAACTTGAGGGCCGAAGAAGAACCAAACAAGAACCACTCCACCCATATACAACCAACCCTATTTACAAAGGAGAGCAGCCAATAACTTCCTCCCAACTCCTAGACAGGTCCCCTGGCCTTAACAGCCCGCAATCCTGACATTGGGAAGACCAGGGAAGGATCCTCTCTTTGACCCTTTTATAAGTTTGGAAGGAAGGCTCCACATGGCGCTTAAGCTTTGAAGACCCTCTCGTTCCTTTGTAACCGAATAGACCAACACACTACAGCCGGCACAAGCTTCCGAATTTTGCTCCCGCTAACCAAGAAGGCCTTACCCTTCCAAGCAAATAGAATAGAGACCAAGTCAAGCAGGAGGGCCAGCACATCCCAAGATCCCTTAAGATTCCAAACCATACCTCCTAAGCAAAGGGGCAGTGCATAAGGACATGAGAAACGGACTCGCCATCCCTCATACACAAGCTGCCCATGTTGGTGAGGATGAACCCCTTCTTCCTTGTCTATGGTTCCACATAAAGAACTGAACCTTGGGAGGAACCGGGCCATACCAGATGTCCTTCCAAAGCACTAATTGCATACAAGCAAGCCACAATGTAACCATTGGATGTATGCCTATAGAATTTTTAAGGTTAAATTTTACGGCAAAAACCAGCCCATCAAACATAAGGAGCATGTTGATCCATCAAACATGAACTTTCACTCGATAAATCTAGAGAAAATAGAACATGGATTCAATGATTTGGTCAAAACTCTAGATAACGTCAATTACCTTATGCCATGTGAGAAGGGAGAATTAAAAAAATAATAAATAAATAAATCTTAAAAGATCAGTAAACTACATTCAAAGCTGGATTTTGAATGTCAAACAGCTCATCACAACCAGTTTAGATTCTGGTAAAACCCTAAACCACAAACTGAGGAAAAAAAAACACAAATTATCATCGGAAAAAAAAAAAAAAAAAAAAACTAAAAAAAAACTTGTATAATTGAAACAAAAAAAGAAAAAAAAGAAAAAGGATAGCAATCTCTGAATTGCTATGAAACCGAATTCTCTTACAAACCTAACCGATAAGCCAAAACCCAAGGACTGGTGGAATTGTGGAAACGCGCCGCGCCCTTAACCAGTTGAGATCATAGCAAGTTCAAAATCCCACATAGGAAAACAAGATAGATTTCACTAAAACTGGATTAGTTACGTACCTATTAATCTTTTCCTACTGATATAGACGAGAGATGCTTCCGCAGGTGCTCAAAACGGTCTGAAATCGAAAAACAGGTTCCCGAAGAAACTGCTAGTAGGCATAACCAGTTCTTCAAGATCGAGCTCTCCTTGCCGGCGGCGACAGCGACGGCGACGGCGAACGAGTGTGGGTGAGAACGGGAGGTTAGGGCTTAGAGAGAGAGATGTAAAGGAACAAATGGGAAAGTGGGAATTTTTTATTTTTTTATTTTTCTTGTTCAGAGTTAGGGAAACGTCGATGACGTGTCGCATCATGAGTTGATAGTATGAAACTTTCGTCCTCTCAGCAGGGACTATAATTTGCACCTTATAGCCCAAACGGACACGTGGTCAATTTCAATTTCTACGCTCGCCTACGCCGAGCGCGTAGAAAAGCCTCACCGTGCATTCTCATGGTAGGAAGGAGGGTTCACCAATGCTGGAGACCCAATGGCGAGCGTAGAAAAGCCTCGCTGTGCATTTGCATGGTAGGAAGGAGGGTTCACCAATGCTGGAGACCCAAGAATCATGCGCTTCTCTTTTACCTGTTCTGGTAAGTTTGGTTTTCCGGTTTGTTCTAAAAGCTTGTGGACTTCTCCTATCGGTCATAGGGGTCAGTGGGTCAGTTCATGGGAAGATTTCCCTAGTGGGTTTCTTGTTGGAACCTTGAATTTGGATTTGTTCAGTTGGATTGTATTCTGAATTGGATGGGGTTGAAGGAGGCCTGTGTTGTTTGATGAAATTCCTGAACGGGATTTGATTTTGTGGAATTTGATGCTGGACTGTTAGAACGAGCCTATGAGTTGTTTGAAAGTATGCCCATAAGACTGTTGTATTTTTATGTGATGATGTGAGCGTTTGTGGAATTCGATTGCCTAGAATTGGACTGCAAGTTGTTTATGAGATGCCAGACAGAAATTTTTTGGGGGCCATGCAAGATTTGGATCTGTAGGCTGTAGAGAAGAGAGCATGGGAGCTTTTCGATATTGTACCTGAACAAAATGTGACTACTTGGACCACAATTGTATCCGGGGTTGCACAGGGTGGTCATTGAAATGTTCAGATGGCTGCTAGGTGGGAGTGAAACTGAACCAAGCAAATATGGGTCAGTGTACTTACTTGTGCTGATCTTGGGAGCTCTTGAAGGATTCACAGTTGCATTGAGAAAAATGAGATTTTAGGTGGATGCTATATTAGGCGTTTTTCTCTTTTACATCAAGTGTGGTTTCCTACGAGTTTCGATCTCCATGTTTGCCAAGAATGGAGAGAAAGACGTTTGCATGTGGACTTCAATGATCTATGGGTTTGCCATACATGGCCTCTCCCTTCAAGCATTAGATCCTTTTAGTGAAATGGATAAGTTGGGGTTCAAACAAATTGGGATTACCTTTCTTGCTGTCTTAGTGCTTGCTTTCGTATGAGAGGTTTTCAATTGGATTTGGCAAAGTTCATAATATCACACCACAATTGAGCACTATATTTGTGTGGTTGATCTTTCCAATCATGCAGGTTATTAGATGAGGCACAGGATCTTATCAAGTACATGTCCATAAGCCAGATGTATTTGTATGGGGGTTTTTGGTTGGTGAGGCAAAGATACATGGGGTAAATTCTTGGTTGGTGAACTAAGATGACAGTAAGGATTTTGTAAATGTTGGAAGCTGGGATGTTCATATTAAATATGTACTATTTGAGCAACCAATGTGGGATGAAGCCTCAAGGATTAGAAGTATGATGGAGGGAATGGGAATGTGAGAGAATCTTTGGTTGTAGCACCATCCTAGTCAATCATGAGGTCCATGGGGTTTAGCTGGCGGAAAAAAAAATCAAGTATACAGATAAATTAAGCTACCACTCTTCCTAGACCAAACAAAACAACCACAAGTCCTACGAAGAACCACACTAATTTCCCTTAAATTTAAAAGAAAAGCATTTAAGAGATGTTTATTCTGAGAGTTGTGACAAAGGATCGTTAAGTATATGATCTGAGTACCATAAATAAACTGTATGACATAAGCATTTGGTACAGGGGTTAGATGTTAGGACTCACTATTCAATTAGTCTCAAAATCTCCTAAAAGGTTAACCTGATTGGATGATCAGCATGCTTTGCTAAACTGTTTCAGACTTTGGAAAGGTCATTGAATTTCTTTTGGCCATCTTAGGCAATGTGACAGATAAGATGGTTACGATCATATCTCTTTCTGGCAAAGTCTCGTATGATTGTTATCACTTGGAAGATTATGACAGCAAAAAGGAAGGAAATCATATGCTTGTGAGGATGTTCTACCAATGACATGATGGCATATGCTCTACACAGTGGGATTAACACCTACTGTCATATGGGCATAAGGCTCCCTGGGCCAAAAATTGTCTGCTTGATCGATACCAATTGATTTTAGGAGTTTAGGACCAACTGGTTGGGTTGGTTTTCAGCCGAGGGGATCTTATAGGGGGACCCGTGGGACTGTAGCTTTCACCCCCTACCAGTAAAGTTATCAACTCGTTTGAGTAATCATTTTATTGAAGGTTACTTATAGTTGGCAGTTTCTATGATAAATGTATTATTGAATATCACTCTCTACTAAGACGTTGAGAACTCATTTTCCAAACGTGCCAACACTTGTATCACTCCATACAACTAGCCCTCTTCTTATGCAACTCGCAACCCAACTATCAAACCAAAAACTCCTTTCTCTCATCAAAACCTCTGAAACCTTTCTGAACTCAAAGAAATTGATACAAAACGATCCAGGGGCAGTGGTTTAATTTCCAAAAGAGGGAGTTAGTTTCCTTTTTGGAGAAGGATATGTATGTGAGAGGACTATTTAAAAGAGTTTTCAATATGATTAAGGGTGATGACTATTTGACTTTTCTTATCTAGGGTTTTCTCTTTGGAGGGGCTTCTTCAAGATGAGGAAAACAAGTTTCTTCTTCGTTGTGTAAGAGAAGGTGAAAAGGGTGTTCTTTGAAGGTTAAGATAGAGACTTGTGGGTGTAACGAATTCTTAGGTTTTCTTGGGGCTTGGGTTTGTCATGAGAAAAGGGAGAGTCCAATTGCATCTCATATTTCTTTTGTTTATGGTAAAGAACAGATGTCACCTATGGGCATAGGCCAAAGAGCCAAACACAAACCAAAAGCTCTGATATTAATTGTTAGCATAGTGGAAACAGCCTTAACATTCCACATGATGGGATACGGGCGTTCTATGTAATAAAGAATATTATAGCAGAAAGGAAATCAACAAGCAAACACAAGATGGATATATTTACATGGTTTAGCTCTTTGGAGACCATCAAGGAAGGCTACAAAGAGGCCATAAATCCAGGTGTTTGTTTTACTAGGTTTCCTCTATGGGTTCACCTTAGGTTGGAGAAGATGAGCCCATCTTGAATAGGTTGAAATAGAAGTAACATCTAGAGGAGTGGTGCCATACGGCATTCTTGAGGCAGACCTAAGGAAGGTTTGACACTTATGACTGAGGCGGGATTCAGGGCTAAGGAAATTGAGAGGGATCTCAGGGGAAATGAGGCAGATGATGTACTTACGGAGGTTCCTAGAGTACATTCTAGGCAGATTTATGATATGAAGGCCAGGGGGGGCAAAGTTATATGCTTAGGAACTAGGGAAAATTGGTCAAGGGCCATTAGATGCATCTGTTTCTTTTTATCATGTTGAAGTGGTTTTTTTTTTTTGGTATCTTTTTCTAGACATCTATGTATATTTGACTTTTATTAATGGAAGCTCTTGGTCTGGTGTTCATTTGACACAACAACCAAAACACTAGCTTCATTTTCCTTTTAATAGATCTTGATTTTACATGGTAGGATGTACAATGCAAGTATTCATTGTGTTAAGTGTTCAGTGTTGTGCAATTATTAATTGATTTTAGACTCATTTGAAAAACAATTTTTTTAAAGTTTAACATTAATTCTTATATCAAGCTAAAAGATTTCTTATCTTACATAAATACCTTAGTTTAATATTCTTATAGTTTGGGTGGAAAATTAAAGTTACTATTATCAAAGTTCTAACTTAGGTTTAAAGTAGTTAACATTAAGTGGGAGATTAACTTGTTTTTTGAAGTATAACACTAATTTCAACATCAAACTAAAATATTTCTTACTTAGCATAAATACCTTGGATTGATCCTCTTCAAGTTTGGTTGGAGAATTAAAATTATTCTTATCAAAGTTCTAACTTAGGTCCAAATTAATTAATTTAAAATAAAAAATTTATAGTTTATCATTTGAAAGTGTAACCCTAATTCTCATATCAAGCTAAAAGATTTATTACCATGTAAAAGTAGTTTGGTTTGATATTTTTTAACTTAATTAGAAAATGAAAGCTATTCTTGTTAAAGATTAACTATACTACTCAAGATTTAGTGTTTTATGTATAAGTCATATTTTAACTTTAACTGTTGTGGAAAAGTATTTTATCATGCATCTCTCCTAAGTTGAGTTAGATTGCAGTTCTAAGAGAATCCTACTATTGAGCAATTAGATAAACTACAACATAAGTATGCTTAGATTGAATACTTCAAGAGAATGTGATGAGGTTAAAGTTATCTTAGTATTCTTCTCATATAACCAAATAGACAAAACAAAATTAGCAATAAACGTCTATTTGTACTTGGACAAGTAGAGAAAAAGTATTTATTTAATTCTTAAAATGTTCCCACTTGTTTGATATTATTGCTCATTATTTTGTAAATGGAAACGATGTTATGTTTAGGATTTGGCATCTAGGATGGTGTCCAAGACACCAGAGTATGTCATATGAATATTAAAAAAATGCATCACCCAACCATTTTATTCTATATAATGTCCCTTGGTGTCCTGGATAGAACATCCTTTCCCTTTTGTAAATTCCATATTTTTTGGCTATTGATTAACCATAAGATGGGGTCATTCATTTATAGATCTCCTAAACGCCAACGTATATGGTGTGAAGTTAGGATTTTTTATGAGCTTTCCATTTGATAAAAAAATAATAAAATGGAAAGAAGAAGCCCACTTTAATAAATGTTGAAAAGTTAAACCATCATTTGCATTATAGAAAGAAAATATGACAACTCATTATGTTTCAAAACTTGAGATGAAGAGTTAGAAAAGAGTCTAAATAGGAAATAAACACATCAATAAAGCACAAAGAGACTAAAAAAATAATGAATATAATGAACAGACTCACTTCTTAAAAAATAACATGTTCAAAAGTTACACCATCCTTGCATTCTAAAAGGAAAGAAGGATATATTTTACTCATAATATTTCAAGACTTGAGATAAAGAGTTAAAAAAGAGTCTAAATAAGAAATAAGTACATCAATAATGCATTAAAGAGACTAAAAATAATAATGAAATGAAATTTTGACTAGAGAAGTTGAGAAGTTAAGCCATCATTGCATTTTTAGAAGGAAATAAAGATAAGTTCTATTCACGATATTTCAAGGCTTGAGATGAAGAGTTAATGAAGAGTCTGAATAAGAAGTAAACATGTTAATAAGCATAAAAAGACTAAACCATCATTTTATTTTTAATAAACCTACTTGTTTTAGGGAAGACCTTTACGCATTCAGATACTTTATTAGAAGAGGTATGTCAAAAACAAACCCCCTTGGTCATAGTAAGATGAAGAATTTGATAGTGGTAAATCACCCTTTATTCTAAAGAGATAGAGAGGAGAACTGCTTCCCTGTAAACACTTGAAATTCAAGATAACATCTTCTTTGAAGAATATAGATATGGGACAATGATCTCTTCTCCACTTCGATTAAGAAGGTAGAATGAGATCCATCCTTTACCAACCCACAAAGAGAATAACAATAAAAAAGAGGAAATGTGAGAGAGAGACTTCACATGCGAAAGAGGGAGAAAAGTTACTCTAAGAAGCATTATAATATAAGTAAACTTTATACTAAAAAACTTGTAAAATGTTATACTAGAAAATAGATGTTATACTAAAAAGTAAGTAAATACTATACTAGAAAACAAGTAAATGGTACATTGTAAGCACCTAATTTTAGCTCGGTCCCCAATTTTAGGCAAGTTAGCAGACGGGCAGAGCGATCCTCAGCTTTTCCTCATAATCCAGTCAATTCTGATCAATCAAATCCACCCAATGTCCCTTTATCATCTTATTTCTTATTTTCTTAGAAGAGAACTTGCACCGAAAACAGTTTGTTCCTCCACGCCATAAGTCGACACATGATGGTTTTGATACCTCTTTCTGAATAGGGAACAAATGTTTATTTAAATGGTTTTAACCCTGTGAACACCATTTATTTTATCTTTTTGTGTATGGGGACACAAGGGGACACATTTTAGCTCCCCTCTATCTATTTTCATTTATAATAATTATTATTATTATGATCATTTTATGTTATTTATTATTATTATTATTTATTTTTTGTTATTTATTTATTCATTTTTTCTTCTTTCTTTTATTTTTTTCTCTTCTCTTTTCTTTTCTTTTTCTTTTCTTTTTTCTTTTTTTTCCTTTTCTTTTCTTCCTTTCCTTTTCCTTTTTCTTCCTTTTTTTTTCTTTCCTGGTCGACCCTCCTTCGTAGCAAAAGAACTCTCAAGTAACCCCTCCCCCTCTCCTCTCTCTCTCCCCGATTCTCTCTCTTTCCTCTGTGCCCTCTCTCTCCTTCTCTTTCTCTCTACTGCACTCTCTCTCTCTATTTCTCTTTTCTCCCCACCGATTCCCCTCCTCTCTCTACTGCTCTCTCTCTCTATCTCTCTCTCTCTCTTCTCCCCCACCAATTCCCCTCTCTCCCACATGCTATTGTCCAGCCCAACACCACCCGCTACCCTCCCTGATTTCTTCGAAAGTCGTAGAAACCCTAGGGTCTGACATTTCCCTTGTTTCCCATTTGGTGAAAACCCCAGACCTGAATCCCCTAATCTCACCCTCTGTCTTCCATTTTGGCAAAAATCCAAGAACCCACACCTCTACATCAGTTTCATCTTCTTAGGGTAGAGCCCATGCTTCCACCAACCACCGCCTTCGTCTCAAATCTCAAATTTCTGGCCGATTGGGATGCCACATGATAGTAACAGTCAAGCTAGTGACTGTTCTGTCCAATTGCTAGCCCCTTTCTTCCCCATTTCGTGTTTGTGCGAACCCCCAAACCAGGGCTCATCCCTACACCCCCCATTTTTTAACAACATGCCTTTCATCTGTCCTAGGATCAGATGATGGAAATTACACTACCTTAAAGCTTTACCTTCTTCCCTAGGGTAGAACATGATGGCGACCCAACGCACCTCCAACTATTTGTTTTCTCAACGAAGAGGTTTCTTGAAGACCACCCCACCTCCTGCGTTAAACGGAAGAGTTTCCCTCTCTATAAAATCTGGAGCCAACAACAAAAGAAGGGGAGGACCGGGTAGGAAGGAAAAAAAACTCCATTTTCTCTACTCTTTGAAACCCAAAACTGAGGAAGAGGGGGGCTCTGGGTTTGATCACACCAGAAAACACTTCCATACACCTAGCACTCTTGGAAGTTCTTTATCCCTCTCCCTCACAGCTGAATTCCAAAATCATTTAACCTCTCTCAAGCCATCCTAACCCCAGCGACCTGCTCTCTATTAAGCTATCAACCTCATATCCATTGCTTTGTTCTGCTGTCGGGATAAAAGAAAAGGCTTTTTTATAAAATGTGCAACAAAGGTGAAGGCATATCCCTCACCCTCTTTACTTCTCTCAATTATTTTTTACGAATAGTGATTGCTTACTTGTCAGTTTAGTAATTTCTTTGTTAGGTGTGAGATGCCAAAATTTATGTAAAGTGTATAAGCTTGTAACTGTAGCAATGCATTTCGAATGTTCTAGGATTTGGTCATATTAATTATAGATTCTTCTACTTAATTCTCTATCTTGCACAAAATGAATTTTGTTTATCTTATTTTTTAGTTATGTCTTGTATAAAATGAATTTTGTGTGGGTTTCTATTTGATTCTCCAATTTTGGTGCCTCTTAAAAATGTCAAGAGATTCAATTAGGATGAATACATCATTGTTTGATTAGAATTCTTCTCACTAAGTTTATTAAGTATGAGAAGTCCATACGAACTGATGTTTACATTAACCTCTTCGACCGATTTTTTTTTTTATATAAGGATAAATCAAAGAGTCCCTTTTTTTAAAAAAAACTTTTGTTATATAGGCCTGTTCATAAAAGTTCATCATTGTCTTTTTGTTTTTATCAAAAGTTTGTATTTGATTCTTTAACCATAGCTCGCCAGAATTATTATTCATTTGTTGTTTATGGATGCATCTCTGTCAATGTTACTTCAGTTGTGGCCTATAGCCAATGAGGAAAGGAATACTCTCAGACTTTTTAAGAAAGGGTGTTTTCAAACTTTCTCATTTATGTGTGATGACCCTATAGCCCTTCGAATAAGATGGCCGGCATCTATGTTGTAGACACCATGGGTTACGTTTAACAGCTTTGTGATATTGTTCTAACAAGTTTGAGTTAGATATGAGTAAATATATTATTGTGATGTTTAAAATTCTATCACTTCTTTTAGATCATTGTGCTGTGTTGCATGCTTCTTTTCTAACCGTGGCTGATGGGAGGTAGCTTCAAATGCTTGAAATAAAACTTTTAATAAAAAAAGGGTGCACCTAAGGAAGCCTACAATGGATGGAGTTGTGTTTTTATTTTATGTTTGATAAGATTGGTCAGATAGTTTTATAAAAGGGGAAAGGGTCTTCCTCATTTACTTGTGAACGGGTGGTTTAGAAAAGGTATAGCCTGTCTTGACTCTGTAATAACATTGGGTAATAGCTTTTTGTGGTGCACTGGGTGTGGTTGGTGCTGTTGATGGTAGTAATGAGGTTGTCTTTGCATCAATAGGTAATACCTCAAGTAGCAAGATCTGGTTATGGCCTTGGTGATGGCTACAGGGGACTAGTCTTGGTCCATATTTTGTAATAATATGTGTTTTGATAGGTTTGACTGGTCTATAAGTCATCCTATTGTCTGGACCAGTAATGTGTGATATTTGAAACAATGAAAATCATATGCAATCTGTCTCTTCTTTCCTTTTTGGGTGCATATTTGGATGTTCTGGGTAATTGGTCTGCTTGGCATATATTGTTTAAGACCAAAGGAACCATGCCCTTGCTATGGTAGGAATCCCATGAGTTTCCATTATGACTGTTCCTACTCTAAGTCCTCTACGTGTTTACTATTTTAAATAGATTCTCATTTCTTGGATGCATTTTTAGATAGCCATTCAATACTTAGTGTTGAAAACCTGCTCTCTTTTTATTGCTTAAAGAATAGTCTCTAATTTATGTATTTTCCTTAAACAAATGAATGATTTGTTTGAGTACTAACCTTGTTAGTTTTCTTAGCTACACGAAGACAGCCACAATTGGTACATCATTTAGACTCACCTCAATTGTTGGTTCATTTTTCCATAAAGGCAATAGGATGAACCTAGTAAGTAGAACTTAGTCACTGTCGTAATCTTGCTAGGATTCAACATGTATGGCTGTTTGACCTAGAGTGGTGCTGCTCTTATGTGTCTTATTGGTTCTAGCAATAATTTAAAATTCTTAGAACTTGGTAGATGTCTAAGGAGCTGCATCTGTTTGAGTCCCATGAAACATGACATACGACTACTGTCAGTTATCTTTCTTTGAATATGGTCAGTTTGGAGTCATGAGCAGTAACATGAGAGTTATGAGTCCAATTTTTGGATGCCTACTCCTCTAGATACATGTGGTTGCTGTCCTTATAGCATATGGAAACAAGATTGTTTTGACAAACAGATGTCAGCACATGAAATCCCTAAGTATGTAGTGCTGTCAAAACATTGTAAACAGGGCCATGTGCTCTCTAGTTAATAGCCAAGTGGAGGATAAATAGGATAAAGAGGTAGTTTTTAAAAGGTAAGCCCAATGGAAGGTTCATGACCATAAAGATCAAGAAGCTCCTAATCATCATTGCCTTAAGATCCATGGCCCATATCAAGCCACAATCTTCTACGTACAAGTCAAATAAGCTAAGCTCAATTTTAAACTCAACCCAAGCCTTTCTTAATCAACTCAACCCACACTAAGCTAATCCAAGCAGGATTTAACCTAAACCAACCTAAACTAGATCGAGTCAATCTAAGCCACAACAACCCATGAATTAGTTCACATTCCAATTTATTTGTACTTAAGGTTCATTTTGTACATGTCATGAGTAAAAGATAAATCCATCTTCTCTTTGCCATAAAAATGTAGCTCATTCGTAATATAGAATTTTTTTCCCCTTATATTATAGTTCAATTATTATTCTTATACAAATGAATTTTATTGCTTGAATATTGCCCTCTATTGTTTCCTTGGCTATTTTGGATGACAACAAAATGTATAATTCTGTTTATTCTATTTTTGATACTAATTCTCATGCTTTAATTGGACACATAAGATCTGTCAAAAAAGTGAATGACAATATAACTCAACTTAACTATGTTTTAAGTAGGTAATTGACATATTTTAAAGGCTTGATTTGCACATGATGGTTCAAGGGCTATTTACATGACATATTTTGATCCCTTTTTAGAATTTTGTAAACTTGATGGTTCATTTAGATGTAAATTCATGATGTGACATATATGGATTTGTCGGGTGGACAGAAAAGATGTGTGGAGGACGTGCAATATATTTGGAGTGTTTTTGTTAATATGTGGATTATCAGGTCATTGAAGAAAGTGACATGTGGATCTCTATTCATCCCCAAGGGTCCATATTATAGTCGTTATGCTACCAAAATTTTGATAGAAATGCCATGTAGATTTTCTGCTTAATCTCAATAAAATGAGATAAAAGGCAATGAGTGAGATGAATAGATGATAAATTAAGTTGACTATTAGACCTATAGGAAACCACGACAGTGGATGAAGTGGGGTGCCTAACACCTTTCCTAGCTCATAAATGAACAACTTACTTAGAAATCTTTAGGAGTCGATCAGTTTAAGTGTGGAGTCAGACTTTTCAAACCTTATTCAAACTTAAACTTGTTTTGTTTTCAAAACTGATGTCCAATC
>JAOXJP010076559.1:0-29188 GCA_025762735.1 Platanus orientalis
TTTGGATGTTGGCTTCCTTGAGGTAGCTAGCACTTGAGACTTAGGAATTCTTCAACAACGCTTGAGTCTCTTTGGCTTAGTCATCCTGGCTCCGAGTCCTCCATCATAGTGCTTTCCCGGATTCTCTTCTTGGACTTAGATGAACATACACAGTTACAACATAAAGTCCTACTACATGACCACTACATGTACTTCATTGTTTTTTGCATGGATATTGACAATATATAAGATCTAACACAATCTTCTAGCAAATTTCGGCCAGCACTCCAAATCAAGCCAGGAAAAACGTCAAATCACTACATGTTGAAGAATAATATACTTCCTGCTTTAATAATCAAAACAAGAAGAAATAAGCTAAAAATAAACAGAAACAATTAAAAACATGAGAGACAAACATAAACTTAAGCTAAAAAGGTATGTAAATAGTGATAAAATATAAGTCCATCACTAGCCTAATAACTATTGTTGTAGGCGAATTCTATCGATGGTAAATGGGCATCCCAACTACTCATCAAATCAATAGTACACATTCTTAGCATATATATTCTAGGGTATGAATAGTTCTCTTTGATTGTACGTCCATTTGAGGATGGAAGGTTGTACTAAAATTTAACTTGGTCCCCATCACTTCCTGCAAGAAACGAGGATCTCTATAAAAAACTATGCTAGCAGAAGTTCCTTACAGCTTCATAATCTCATTCACATACAACTGAGCCAGTATGTCTAGGGAATAAGAAATCTTGACTAGTAAAAAATGGGAAGATTTGGTCAATCTATTGACTATTACCCAGATGGAATCAAGACCTTTGGCCGTCTTTGGCAATCCAACTATAAAATCCATAGAGATGTGATCCCACTTTCATTCTGGGATGTCTAGCAGCTGCAATTGACCAACAAGATTTTAGTGTTCTGCTTTAATCCTTACACGTTGGACTTTTGCTTCAGGTCTTCCTTCCTAGTTGCTTTCTTACCTCATAGAGTGAGGAAATTCTTGATCATGTGGCTCACCTAGTCATACTTGAAGCATGTGTCGGTCTCGCAATAGTAGGCATCCCCCATGTACCTTCCCACACTTCTTACATGTCTCAGTCACCTTTCGGTATGGTGCCACCCTCTTAGCTATGCCAATGTTGGCATTCTCCTTGCGGCCCTCAGGGTTGGGGTGTTTCTTCCCTTAGTTTCAAACCTTCAAGAGATCCTCACACTCCCGCTCCATGACCCGCAATATCTCTACGACTTCCATAAATGACTTTAGCCTTAAAACTACCATATGGGTCCGAATGCTTGGTCAAAATCCCCTCTAGAACTTCTTGGCTTTTCTCATATCATCCAGTATTGTGTGAGGAGTAGACCAACTCAGAGAACTTGGCCTTGTATTGAAGCATGGCCATGCTTCCTTAAGTCAGCTATAGGAACTCCATCTCCTTCTCATCTCTCATACTTTTTGGGAAGTAATTGTCACAGAAAGCATCCAAGAAAATATCCTAGGTGAAAGGCTCATTCTCTTCGTGGAGCAATGTGTCTTTGGTGGCCCTTCACCAATGCTCAGCTTCTCTCTGCAACATGAAAGTGGCAAAAGTAATTTTATGCACTCCATGCAGCTAATTACGTCGAATATCTTCTCCATCCTCATCGCTCAGGACTCCAACTCCATAGGTCTAGGGTGCCTTAAAATTCTAGTGGCCTCATTCTCCTAAACTGCTTGATGGAGTTTCCCTCATTCTCATTGTTCCTACCCCGAGAATTTCCTCCCTTGGTTACATGCATATCTACAACAACTGATAAAATCTTGATGGCTCAGAATGCCCTGGTAAGATTATTAGGTCCAACTTTAGAGGTAAAGGAACTGGCTCTACATGATAACATCTTTTTCTAAAATCAAATAGACAATAGATTTAGAATTGTGTATCAATTAATGGTCTTATCATTTCTACGGTGAGGATTTTATATGCTGACCCCTAACCTGCGCCGACGTCCGCCGCTGGTCAAGTAGGTGGAAATATCAGTGCCAAAAGTGATTCACTTTTTGGGGGCGTGTGTAAATCACTTCTGATGCTGATGTGGCCGCCCTTTGACTTGGGCGTTTGCATACGCCGAGCGTAGAAAAGCCTCACTATCATTTCTAAGATACTTGATTTCTCAATCATATAAACACCAAGCATAAATTATCAATCAATCCTTAAGATTTCTCACCGACTTATCCAAATATCAACTCCTAACATTTTACAAAATCCATTACACTAAGATTGTCTATAGAATCTAAAACTTAGGGTTCTAACACCAACTCTATCATGACTCGAACTCGAACCACCCAGCTCTTAGTCGTATCCGACATGGATTCGGATCATGACATTGGACATTCTCTTTCTTTTTCTTCTTCATTTTCTTTCCTTAGCCCTTTTTAAATATGAATATGTAGCGGAATAAATAGCCTCACAATCACATAATAGCAATGGAATTTAGTTCTTAAAAATTTTCATGATAACCATAAAATCTCATTCATTTCCAAAAGTATCAATGTGACCAACTCCAAATTAAAATAACCTATATAGACATGAATCTCAAAAGCTAACATAACCAAATAACTAAATCCATCAAAGCATAATGTCAATAATGGAAAGATAACTCCAATTCTAACAATAATCTTCACTCTGGACCACACATTAGCCCTCAAAAGTTGGGCTCTTTCACTAAATCTTTTAATCTGTTAATGGTGTCAAGTGGGTGAGCTTAATGGACTCATAACTAATTATACAAAATATACACAAAATAGGGTCAAGCAGAGCACGATTATCTAAAATGAAAAATCATGTGTAGATGTGCATGCATCGATACAAAACAAATGACCATACACACTAATGGATGTACAGTCCAAAAATTAATGATTCAAAACAAAGTATGTACAATTCGTAATTCTACAAAACATATGCCTTCCACTCTACAAATAGAACACTCTCGATATGCATTTCAAAACAGAGTATGTGTTGATTTCTTTTTCAAATCAAACATACAGTTCACTAACAAGCATATTCTAATTTCACATATTTCCATATGTGTGGGCACCATCATACTATTCCCTAATGGCAGGGCCTTATACCCATTGTAATATGTCCCCGATGGTAGGGCTAGATCATTATACAATCCCCAAGAGTAGGGCCTTATACCAATTGTATTATGACTCAAATGGTAGGACCAAATCGTTGTCAAATCCTCAAGAGCAAGGCCTTATACGAATTTATGTCCCCAATGGTAGGGTTGATCCTATTGTATAATCCCCAATGATGGGGCTAGTTCATTGTATAATCCACAAGAGAAAGGCCACATCATTGTATAATCCTCAAGAGAAGAGCCACATTATTGTATAATCCCTAAGATGAGGGACAAAATTCAAATACATAAATATGCATATCTTATTGAAATTCAAAACATAATGAATGCAATCCATAAGCTTTCATGCTTCTGAGATACATGCTTACAAAATTTCATGGTTCAAATCTTTACGTACAATACCAATGGATACAAAACATATGACATATCAAAATAATTAAAAAAAAAAAAAAACAATTAGATGCTTGACCCATCACTAAAGCACATCATAAGCAAAGATTTTAGCAATAATCCATCTCTACAAGAAAGTATTGGAAAAATATAAACGGAAGAGAATGTCCCAAATATCAAGTATAATTCTCTAAATAAATTTATAAATTCATTTGAGGACCAATAAGTTTCAATTGATTGAAAACCCTAGGATTCAAGAGTAAGAACTCATAGCTTTCAACCAATGGAAATAGAAACCAAGTATAGTATGGATCCAAAATTTTTGAAACCAAAAACCTTCAATTAGACAATTCATAAATCAAAACACGGATTTCTAAGAATCCTAAGAGAAAACAAAGGTATATCTTACACAACTACTTACTATCACTCTCTTCTTCTTCTTAAATCTCCAAGTTTTTTAAACTCCCAAGTACTCATCTCAAATCTCCAAGAAGTTCTCTAAATCTCCTTGCTCTATAGATTTAATGGTAGAAAAAATCATAGATTGTGAGATTTATGCAAGCTTAATTAAACCATTCAAACGAAGATGAATCCCCAAAACCTCAAGAATAAAATCCCAAATTTCATTTCTTATCTTGCCAAATTGGGGGAATTTTCTCTCATCTTCTCTAAACCTTCTTTCTTCCCTTCCTTTTTTGCTCTTTCCTATGTCTTTGGGTCTTATTAGGGAAACTTTATGGTTTTGTGTCATCCTTAGTGAGTCCCACACACCTTAGAAATGAAAATATTGCACAAAAAAAAAAAAAAAAGAATTCCATTTTGCTCAGGTTGGATTGGTCCACCATTCTCTAGACCGGTCCACCCTTCTTAGAGTGGTTCAAAGTCTTCTAGACTGGTCTAGGTAGAGCATGTGGTGCTCTTCTACAGACTAGAGAGCTCTTGGATCAGTCCAACATCAAGTTGGACTGATTCAATACATTTTTGGACATTTTTTTGTAAGAACTAGTGGGCACCTTGATTGGTCTAGATTCCTCTCTCTCTCTCTCTGACTACCCAATACATTTTATTGTGTATTTGTGTTCCCATTACATGCGGGGTGTTACATATTATCTAGCATCCTAGGGTAGGGTTGTACTAGACTAGTTCACTTAGGTTTTTTAGTGGATTTTAGGGCTTTTGTTGATCTTGTTAGGAAGCTTGTGGGGTTCAGGGTGGAGCTCTATTCTCCTAAACCAGTGTTGCCTAGGGTCTAACCTAGCATTGTCTTTGGAATGCCTACAAAGTTCACACAAGAGTCTGAACCAAAATTATAGTGTTTAAAAACCCTATACATCCCATTTTTATGGATACCTATTTTTTCATTTGAAAACTGGATTTATAGTTTAATTCAGTTTTAACCTTATGCACCCAGCCTTTGTGTCCACAAGATGGTAGGACATACAAAATCCTAAACAAAACATTTGTTTCCATAATCTTTCCTCATATCTTATGTCTCTTTTTCTTACTCTTCAATTATTACATCCTATATTATCTATCTTTAATGAAAGAAGAAAAAATATTCTCTCTTTTTCTCTTATCTTTCCAAAAAAATCTCCCTATATTTTAAAACTAACGTCTTTGAAATTATCTTTATACATTTTAAAACTCCAAATCATCTACTTCCTATATTCTTTACTCTATAAATGTTTTTTTCCTATAAAAGTCTACTCCTAAACGTCAACTTTATTATCTCTCCCTATATTCCAAAACTCTCTCTCTACTCTAAACGTTATCGTTTATATAAATTATCTCAATCCCCTCTTCTTCTTCAAACCAATACCAAGACAAAGACACAAAGGATTCGGCTTCCTAGATGCTTGAGGTGTGGCAACATTCATTTTGTTACAAGTTTTTAACCCTTTTATTTCTATTTATTTTTTGGCGGTAGACTCTAGGATTTGATCTTATTGTTCATACATCATATCTATCAATTAAATACTTCGTTGTTGATAATATGGAGATGATTTAGGACATGTTCATTTAACCCTTAGATCTCATTCGGTTACGTGTGTCTCATTCTTCATTTTTTCCACAATTGGTAATGTTTAGTGTTGCTTCCTTAGGAGGTCTACGAAATGTTTTGGTGTTCATGTAATCTACTAAATTTTGAATGGTTAAAGTGTACACTTTTCAAAGCGTATTTATACAACATAGTTGTTAAGCATTCATGTAAATTGACCATATATATGGGAGTGGTTTCTTATCTAGTCAACCTGGGCCTATGGCAGTTTTCTGCCTTTTTTTTTTTTTTGGTTGCAAAGCTTGGAGTTAGGCAGACTTGACTAGATCTGAACCAAGAAGAAACATGTAACAACTGTAGTCTAACAAGATTTTTGTCCATTATTTTTTGTGTTTGATAATGTATGATCTTACAGTCCCCACTGACTTAGCATTGGTATTTACCCATGAATCCGAAGTTTAAAATTTTAGGAACATAGTGTTTTTTCACTAAATTTCTTAACATATAGTGCATGGAGTTCTATATACTAAGGATCAAGCCAATAAAAAACTGAGATCTGATCAACTCAAGCCACTTAAGTGTACTACATGAACAAAAAAATGTGGGTTTCTATTTATGTTTTGCAAATCTTTTCTTTTTCTTTTTTTGTCTTCTGTGGTTTTTTTGTTCATGCAATACATTTAAGTGCTTGAGTTGATTATTTTTGATAGATAAAGTAAAATATTTTATTAAAGTGAACCCAAAAGAGCAACAATGTACGAGAAATACAAAACCCTCCACATGGGCCACTCTAATAAAATACAATAGAATCCCAGTCAAACACCCACTCATGATAGTGCATATTTGAAAACAAATGAGATAAATAACACCAAGAATAAAGCTAGGAGTCAATCTTCCTTGAAAGACCGTCTTCTGACATAGACCGACCTTCAAATATCCTCATGTTCCTTTCCTTCCACAAGCTTCAACAAACTGCGAAAGGGAACCATCTCCATATTTCCTTGCCTCATTGCGACAAATTCACCGCACTCACATGACTCCACCCACAAATAAAAGCTTGAACCAACTTGGGCAACACCCACCACTTCCGAAACTTGCTCAACCATCTACCCCGTATATCAAAAGAAAATCTGCAATGCAAGAAGAGATTATCACACGTCTCCTCCTCCTGAAAACATAAACAACACTCGTTGACTATCGTTAAACCCCTTGATTGAAGTAGGCCTTGAGTAGGAGGGTTCCCATGAAAGATCACCCAAATAAAGAAAGCCACCTTAGAGGGCACCCGGGATTTCCATAAGAAATCAGCAGGCCAATGGGATGTAGTATTCCAATGAAGCAACTTAAAGAATGAGGAAACCAAAAACACTCCCTGAGGGTCTCCCCTCCATATCCTTTGATCTTCATATGAGTTGTTCACCTTGGAATTTTCTAACATTTGCATTAATTCAGCCACCTCTCCTACCTCCCAATCATTCAAGTTCATTCTCAAATGAAGTTGTCAATTTGTCATGTTGCCAACTTGCGTGTAGTGCTGGGATACCAAACATCTTTTTTACCAGCCAGCTGATATATTGTTGGAAATTTAGATTCCAACATCTCCATGTTGCACCAATGGTCCTTCCAAAATTGAACTCAATCTTCTCTACCAACTTTGAAACTGACATGATTTCGAAAAACCTCAAACACCTTGGCAATACCTTTCCACACCCCATAACCATACACGCCTTACGGATCATTACAATCCCAACCCATTCCCTTAGTTCCATATTTTTCCTCAATCACTTTGAGCCATAGGCTATTCTTTTCTATGGAGAAACGTTAGAGCCATTTCCCTAGCAAAGCCTTATTCATTTGCTTAATCGCGTGAATGCCCAGGCTCCTTCTCCACCACCTTACACTTGGTCCCACCCCACAATATGTAGTTTTTTATCAGCCTCATGGGAATCCCATAAAAAATTACGTTGGATTTGTTCCAACCTATTTAAAACCTTCCTTGGCATGGCAAACAAGGATAGGAAGTGCACAGGGAGGTTGACACTTTTCAACATTGTGAGTTTTCCCCCTTTGGAAAGATAAAACCCTTTCCACATTGCAAGCCTTTTTTAAATCTTTCGATCACCGGTTCCAAAGATCAATCGACTTGTATTTCGCCCCTAACGGGAGGCCTAGATAGGTAAGAGGGAAACAACTAATTTGACATCCCATGATGGCCGCCATCTCCCCTAAATGGGGGCATTCACCAATTCCAACAATAAAGTTTTTCCTCAAGTTGATCTTAAGCCTTGAGGTAGCTTCAAAAAGCAAGAGAATACTATGAAGAGTTCGGATTTGCTTCTTGTCAGCCCTAAAGTATCATCCACAAACTGAAGAATTGAGATTTTAGGCCCATTTCTAGGCATCTACCACCCTTCTAACGGCCCCACCTCTTCCACCTTGGAAATTAATTTGTTCAAAGCCTCTGTAACCAATATGAATAAGGACGGAGAGAGAAGGTCCCCTTGTGTCAACCCTCTACTACTTTTAAAAAAACCTTTGGAAGCTCTATTCACCAACATAAAGTAAGATGTTGAGGAAATGTAAACTCTCATCCAATTTTGCCATTTTTGTCCAAACTCCATCCTCTCCAACACATTGTCCAAAAATCCCCAATTTACACGATCATATGCCTTTTCCAAGTCCAAATTGCATAGGATGCCTTCTTTCTTCTTTTTCTGCATTTCATCCACCATTTCATTCGCTATTAAAGAACAATCAACCAGTTGTCTGTCCTTGACAAACGCACATTGATTCTCCGACACTACCTCTCCCAACACCATCTCCAATCTACGGGCGAGTACTTTAGCCAATATCTTGTAGATGCTTCCCACCAAACATATTGGTCGAAAATCTTTAATCTCTGACGCTTCTATTGGGGGATAAAAGATAAAAAGGAGGCACTCAAACGACGACACCATGCAGCCATCTAATGAAACTCCCCCAAAACTACCATAACATCTACACCGATAATATCTCAAAAGACTGCATAAAACTTTGAGGGATAACCATCCGGGCCCAGTGCCTTGTCTTCTTTAAGACTCCTTATAGCCACTACCACCTCTTCCTTACAAAATAATTGTTCAAGTATCTGCTAATTTATTGGAGATATTCTATTAAAGATGAGCCCATCTAACTTAGGCCAATGACCACATGATTCTTTGAATAATGATTGATAATAATCTACAATATGATCCACAAGATGCTTGGGATCTTCTATCCATCTCTCATTTGTCCATAATTTTTTGATGTGATTGTGATTTGAACGAAAATTGGCTATTTTATGAAAAATATTTGGCGTTATTATCCCCTTATTTCAGCCATGCAACTCAGGATTTCTGTCTCCAATTGGTTTTCCCCATGCACACCCAATCAATATAGACTTTCTTCTTTTTCTCCCTAAGATCTTTTTCCTCAACAGTCAACCCTCCCTGTTCAACTCTTGATTCTTTAAAATCCTTAGGCAATCATTTTTCTATTTTCAATTCTGCATATTTCACAATTATTCCATATCTTGATATCCTCTTTTATGGCTTGCAACTTCTAGCTAAAGATGAAGCTAGTTGTACCATAGAAATGATACAACCTCCACCACTCCCTAACCTTCTCTGTAAATCCCAGGTAATCAAGCCACATTAACTCGAACTTGAAGGGAGACACACCTTTCAAATATGACTTATTTCTCAACAAAATCGGTATATGGTCAAATGATGGTTTCAGGAGGGCCAACTGTTTAGCTCGAGAATAATGATCCTCCCATCGCGGGCATATCAAAAATCTGTCTAACCTGCTCATGGTCAGGCTATCCCGATGGTTTGACCATGTAAAACTCGCGCCTACCAACTGAAGGTCATAGAGATAATGGGCCTGAATGAAGTTAGAGAAATCTCTCATCTGCGAGGTGATCTTGCACCCTCCCAGTTTTTCCTCTAGGAATCGAATAATGTTGAAGTCACCTCCTATGCACCAAGGGAGGTCCCGACCCCACTTGATGTCCTTTAACTCTTCCCAAAATTGTTGCCTGCGTGAGGGGTCTGTAGGGCCATATACCCCCACACAAATCCATTCAAACGAGTCTTCTCTTGATATGCCTCTAATGGAAACTGAAAAAATTTCAATTATACTATTGATAACCTCCACTTTGTCCCTGTTCCAAGCTATTAAAATTCCCCCTACCCTCCCAATGGCATTTTTATGTTTGAATCTGAATCGATTTCTCCCCCGCAAATAAACACCATGTATACTACTCATGTTACTTAGATTGGTTTCCTAAGGCAAGAGAATGTCGACCTTCTTGTTTTTTGCAAACCTCCTTCACGCACTCTTTCTTCCCCTTTCCCCCAACCCCCCTAACATTCCATAATAGGATATTCATGCTCATCATTAATAACAATATCTAAGCTACTCCCCATTCCTCCCTTTCTTCCTCTCTGCATCTTCCTACCCCTGCCTTCCTGTCGTTTGCAACTTTCATAATTTATAGAGTAAGTTAAATTTTTAAGTTCTCGGTTATAACTTCTTAGTTGTCTTACCCTCTTCAGAACTCCCCCCCTAATGTGGGCTAGCACAATGTCTCCTCTCAATTTCACAAAACAGAGCCTCAACATGCTCCTTCATTCTTGTAAAGGAAATCCTTGTTTTCCTACTAACCTCCTTAACCTTGGCAATCACCCACTCCAAGAACACAGGAGGAGGAAGCATCTGATAAGTTTGTTTTCCACTTGCCAGACAACTCTCCTCCGAAGCTAGAGCATGGTGTGTGTCACCATCTACTGATATTAAGGCACTCCCTACCTAAACTATAGAAACATCCGAGATCCCTTCCCCCTCCGTCAGAGAAGCCCTATCCCCCCACCTCAATTTATCCCAAGCAGCCTATGATGGCTCCTCTTCGCTTTGGCCCTCCTCTCCACTGATGCCCCATGGCCTGTAACATCTAGAGTCCCCCCTACTTCTTCCTCCCCATGACGATTTAGAGTCTCCTTCACTCTCCTTCCCTATTGTGAGTTTTGCCTTCCTCTTCCTAGTTAAGTCTTCACATTGACGTTTCTCCTTTTTTCACTACCAACCTTTGTTGATTTTGATTCCACCCTATCATCTACCTTCTGTCCTCAGCTTTGTTTGCTGATGTTTCCCATCACCACCACCTCCCCTTTGGCTATCGTAGTGAAAACCCTCTTCAGATCGACTCTCAGGCAGCATTAGAAATCTTCTTCTTCACCGATTTCTCCGGATTAGGGATGGAGATCTACGATCCCTCCTTATCTCCCTCCTATGAAACCATCCTCTAAAAGATTTTTCTTTCGTGGGTTTCAGCTCATTAACGAGATTATATAATCCATTGAGACTCTCCTTAACTACTCCGTCGTAATGCTGAAAATTATGTTTCCTGCCATCAAGTGTAAATGGGGTCGCTTAAGACTTGGTTTGACTACGAATTGGCTTACTTCGGTTTATGTCTGCCCGGCCTAACTCATTCGCCTTACCCATTTTAGGAGTGGTGTAGAACTCGAAGTCCCCTTCCCCTTTTTTTTCCTGTAACGGCATTTAGCTTCCTCTTCACGAAATCACCATACTACTCCTTGTGTCTTCCCTCCCTCATTGGACGTGCATCTACAGCTGTCACACTTCCCTGCTTTGCCCTCCACGAAATTGGGTTTGAATTCAAATTTTGAAACTTTCCCTCCCCCCTAGCTCGACGATGGCCAAACTCTCCACCTTTGCTCTGGTTAATGGCCTGAATAATAAGTTCCTCATCGAATTCTCCTACTTCATTATTGACTAGCCTCAACGCCGATAACTCTTCCTCCCAGATCGACACCCTATATTCCCAACTACCATCGGATATCGAAATGGACGATGGGAAATCCTTATCACCTGCTACAAGAATCCTTGCCCATTCCATAGAAGTAGATTCAGAGTAATCTGAGTGCATGAAGCCTCCGCAAACGTCCCCAATCACTTGAAAAATTGAATTGCACCATAGATGAACCGGAATACCGAAGGCTCTCAATCATTGCCCATCTTGGCACTTCGTGAAACCTTCGCATCCAACTCTTGGATGCTAGCAGTCCATCAAAAGATATCCCGAGCTCCATTCTCTTTTTCCTTCTTTCAAAACTCTGCTAGCTTCTTGCGCCGAAGGGAGAACAAATAGCAACAGATTATTTGGAATTCTCTTGATCTTTACCAAGGTAAAAGTTAGGCAATAAATCATAAACCTTCTCATATCTTGTAATTTTGTCGCAGTACACTTACCAAATAGAAAAAGCCACATATAACGGAGATATACATGACTAATACATCAAATGAACTATAATTTTGAGACAATCAAACATTGTGCTTTAACTTTTAAGTCATATTTGAATTTCTTTTATTTTGTTTTTGCTGTATAATTTACTTTTATCTTTATATTCAATTCATTGAACCAACAAATCTTTAAAAAAATATGAAACTATCTACATTGCAAAAAGATATCCACATGACTAGTATAAAGCTAAAGATAACCAAAAAAGGATTTAAACGATAATAATAATATAAAAGATATATGGCATAAACACCAAAGGAAATTGTCTATAACTCTAAATCTCTCTACAGTCCAAACGGTTATATCACAATCACAAAAGTGGTTGTGATTTGACTCAAATTTGATATTCAAATTTTGAAGGTGTCAAATTATAGCTACTTGTGTGGCTGTGATAGGCCCATTTGGATTGTATGGTGATTTAGAGCTGTAGACGATTTTATCTTCAGAAACACACACACATGCACATGTATATAAATATTACAATAATAGAAAGTAAAAAAAAAAAAAAAAAGAAGCACATGTATAAATCTTAATATACTTAATATATTTCAGCACTGCCCCTTAGGAGGGACATTCCTGGACAATGAATGCAGGGAACTAGGTACGAGGCCCGGGAGAATAATTATGTCCACGGGGGAATTTGAACTCTCAACCTAAAACCTGCTCTAATACCATGAGAAAATTTAAGAGAAGATTACTCTTATTGATTCATTCAACGCAATGACAATACCTCTAATATGAGGTTTAAATAGACTAATACAAGATAAAGATGGAAACCAATAGAAGTCAAATGACATCCATTCTTACCTAATCTAATCATAATCAAATCATTCTTACTTATGATAATCTTAATCAAATAAAATTCTAATCTTGCTAATTATAGCATTATTTTCATAATATTTTTATTTCCCTAATACTTATTTTCATAATATCTTATTTCCCTAATAAAATACAAGCCTAATATGTGGAAGACAACTCCAAAGCACTAACCCCAATCAGTTGCAAAGTTCTAGGATGGAAAAAGAGAACTTAGAAAGTGAAAATAAGAGGTTTTGGCGGTTATTAGTTAGAATAACTGCTGATCATATTTAAAGCAGAGACATCCACATAAAAGAGAATATATGACATGACCAAAAAAGCATAACTGCCTTTCAGCATCTATTAAAGGCTTGATAGTGAAGAGAAAATGGTCCTCGTCAAATCAGCCCAACATATGCTACAATCTTCTCGGCTTGTCTATCCATGTCCAGCACAGCTCTTCTTCCTAGGGTAGATTTGTCATAGCTTAGGGAAATTTATTGAGAGGGGAACAAAATTATCATAATTAAATGTATCTTGTGCATCACTTGAACTTTAACGAGTGATATGGGGCCACACATGGTCATTATCACAATATTATTATAGAAATAGTATTCTAATAACAAATAGTATACAAGAACATCTAAAAATTATTATTATTTAATAGGGTATTAAACGTATGTTTTTTTTGTTGTCTTAAAGGTTTCTTAAAGTTTATTTATTTTTCAGAGGTTCCATTGGAGATATAAAAGGAATTTTACTTTGAAGTAATATACATCACTTAATTTACATTAGGGATACATATGGGCTAGGCCAGTCCGATAGGAACTTGAGCCAGGTTGTCCATGGGTGTGACTTGGGCTGCATTTTAGGTCCATTAACTAATGTCAACGCGAGCTTAGCTTTGTAGGCCTAACAAGCCATGGTTCACATTACACTCGCAGAGACCTAGAATGGAAACAATGACTGAGCCCGATCTTTTTTTTCATACTCTCTAGATTATTACCTTCAACCTAAATATACTTTCCACTTCAAGTTTTAGATTTAGCTTGTTTATTGGAAAAACACTATACAAGTATATTCTCTTTCCATCGTATATCTAATCAATTTCCACTAAATCAATCCTCTTTGAATTCAGTCGCAGGCTTTCTGATTTTCTATGCCCCACCAATCAAAATATTCTAAATTATTTTTCTTCTCTTTTGTATTCTTTTATTTTCTCTCAATTTTCTACAAACAAACAGCCCTATATTCTCCAACAATCAAGTGACAACATATAACTAGCACCCTCATATCCCCTAATAAAATTCAATTTTTTTATTAAGTATATCTATCCATGTCATGTGACTACACGAATTTATTCACTTCCATGATTGTAACTTTAACCTCTAGCGGAACCCTCTTGATGCATCATTACCAGCCCGCTTCCATCTCTAACGATTACTGTGCTACACCTCTCATTCACACACGAGAGAGAGAGAGAGAGCGAGAGAGAGAGAGACCTGAACTTAGGGAACTTCTGATGAACAAAGTCTAAGCCAAGCCTCAGTTTGTGGAATCATGAACAGCCAAGCCTGAGCTGAGCAGTTAAGTTCACAAGTACTCATCCTTTATGTATTTACTTAAACACCCTCCCTTATGCCATGTGTCAAATGCTGATTGGAACTTGTGGTAGATCTCTCCATTGTAAATGGAGACGACACAGATTTATTGTTGAGAGGGATAAAACTTCAGCAAATCAGCTGGCTTAAGCAATTTACTAGCCCTTATCTTTGGTATACCTTACTTAAAAAAAATCTTTGGTATACTTTTCTACTTGTTTTGAACATAAAGATGATCTTTATGCAGGTGTCAGCTTAAGCTTGGGATTATTGTTTATAATCTTTACTAGTTGGTGGTTATATCAAATACTAAAGAAACGAAGGAACAGAAAACTCAAGGAGAAGTTTTTCAAACGAAATGGTGGTATGTTATTGCAACAACAAATCTCTTCAGACGAAGGCAGTGTTGAGAAAACAAAAATTTTCAGTGCAGAAGATTTGGAGAAAGCAACCGACCATTATAATGAGAACAGAATTCTTGGCCAAGGAGGCCAAGGTACAGTGTACAAAGGTATGTTAAATGATGGGAGAATTGTAGCAGTTAAAAAGGCTAAAATGGTTGATGAAAGCCAAGTAGAGCAATTCATTAATGAGGTTGCCATACTTTCCCAAATTAACCATAGGAATGTGGTTAAATTGTTAGGTTGTTGTTTAGAGACAGAAGTTCCTCTATTAGTTTATGAGTTTATCTCCAACGGAACTCTTTTCCACCACATCCATGATCAGAGTGAGGAGTTCTTTATGTCATGGGATAATCGCTTAAGAATTGCTACAGAAGTTGCAGGTGCACTTGCTTACTTGCATTCAGCAGCTTCAATGCCAATCTATCATAGAGATATCAAGTCTACCAATATACTCTTAGATGATAAGCACAAGGCCAAGGTTTCAGACTTCGGAACTTCAAGGTCAATCTCAGTCGACAAAACTCACTTAACTACAATAGTGCAGGGGACCATGGGGTACTTAGACCCAGAATACTTCCAAACAAGCCAATTCACAGATAAGAGCGATGTCTATAGCTTTGGAGTAGTTCTTGTGGAACTCCTCACAGGAGAGAAGCCAATTTCCTTAATCAACTCACAAGAATGGAGAAACTTAGTCACACATTTTATTCAGTCAATGAAGGAGAACCGTCTCTTAGAGATTCTTGATAATCGAGTAGTGGATGGTCGAAAAGAGGAGCTTGAGGTAGTCGCTAACATTGCCAAGAGGTGCTTGAACTGGAATGGAAAGAAAAGGCCCACAATGAAAGAAGTTGCAACAGAGCTTGAAGGATTGAAAATGTCTCCAGTTTATTTGCATACAGAAAAAAATCATAACGTGGCAGAAATCATAACTGAAACATCAAGCCGATGGGATACTGGTTCAACTTCAACCGGGTATGGAAATTCGGAGAACAGGGTTATATTGCCATTGGATGCCCAACCATTGTTGTTTAACACATGTTAACCATGTTAAGAAAATGCATATTGAAGTGCATTTCATTTTGAGTTGTAACAACGTGTACCTGCTGTTGTATAATTTTTATCCTTCTAATGCTTTGAGTGCACATGTTGTCGGTAATACTCTTGTGCTTATTCTTACCTTGTTTGCAATAATCGTGTTCTTGTGTAAGATTTTATACATATAATTTACTTAGTTGTTAAGTATATCAGTTTGATTTGATTAGCACTCAGCTCACAAATCATGATTTGTACCTTCCCAAGTGAATCTAGTTACCTAGATTCAATTCAACTTCAATTTGTTCAATTCTTGAGATTTATTTGTTAAGCTTGGGAGGTCAATTAACTAATTTCACAAGGTCTGATTTATAATTGTGAATTCCATAGGGTAAAATATGTGAATTAATTGTTCAACTCTTTAATCTTGTTTTTGATATATAAACTCAAGTGTTGGGTAGATCAAAGATTGATTCGCCTGATTGTTCCCCCAATATGTAAATTGATCCACGTTGAGATGAGAACACATTCAGGCGAATCGATTCATTGATTGTAAGTATATATGGTATATCCAATAGCTTTGATCTATAGTTTGGGTAATGATGCATGGGTAATGAAACAATATATGTACACTATCATGACAAGCAGCAAACATACAGAGCTAGGACCCAGGCTCACATCTAGAATCAGTGTTTTAAAAGCAGGTCTAGACAAACAGTAGAACTGGTCTTGAGCGGAAGTTACTATAAATCGAATTTGTCCACATCTAGGACAGTTCCTTTAAAAAAAAAAACTGACTTTTTTTTTTTCTTTTTGGAATTGATCTAACAATTCTACTCCTGTCAATTCCCACAATAGATGGGGTGAGGCTGGGAGTTGCAATGAGGAGTGAACCACTCTGACAGAGACCCTGACACCAACATCATGAGTAGTAGCAGCAATTGAATTGTTAAAAAGGTGGTGTTCGAACATAATGTGGAACACCCCAATTCATAACCTTATTTAGGCATGAATCCGGGTCACTACTAATCAAAACCATAAACCAATCACCATTAATTTTGCATTTACCTTAATCTTGAAATCTTAAACATATCACACACGCAACGAAATATAGACAACATTATGCTAAACTTAAATTCAAAGTGCAGCAATTAACAGCATAAACTAACTAATATCCACGTGACTAAACTCTCTATATTTCTAGGAGTCAATTATCAAATAAGCTATCCTCCAACTAATGGACAAACGATCCATAATATATATGTATCCAAATCTCAACTTAGTACATCCAATGAAGTTCCATATACAAAGGAAATGTAGCTGAAAACAAAACTACATTTTATCAATAGGAAAAAATTCGGTCACATGCCTTCCTTCGACTCTAAGTACTCCCAAGTGTTGCACATGTACTATGTTCCACGGCTCGTAAGTAGGTATACAAAACCGGCCAAGTAGAGCACCAATCTTTCAATATAAAAATACTTAGTATATCTCTATATAGAATATATACTAATTTCTAGCGTTTAGGTATGTACTAAAGTACGTACATCATCCACTAATGATCACAAGATCTATACACTCATCACCATGATTTATCATGTAGGAACCAGTCATGACAATACAAATGATTTTATTTATACATGACATTCTTCTAATATCTATGCACGGCATTATGCATGATTCTACTCATCCAAAGTATTTTTCTCATATATTTTCATGGCAATATACATGACAAAAGGTGCATACAATCACATGGTAAATACTTTTAAATCTATCCATAGTAAAGATATCTAGTGTACATCACAATAAACATTTCTATTCATTTCTCACACATAGACTATACTTTCCTAACATGAATATACATATACAAATCATTTCAAACTAGGCATGCATCATTCTTAAGCAATTAGCAATCATAACATATTCTCATAATGAGACATATGAATGCTACATATATATCCTTACTATGATCCAATATAAAACTAAGATGTCAAAGTAGACAGATGAATTTCAACGAAAGCAACAAAACATACTAACTCATAAAAATCTCTATCAAATGCTAAACCAGATACAAAGTACCTGTAAAGGGTTGCTGGTAAGGCCAAATCAAAACATATGCTCAACCAGCAAGGGCCCCAATAAAAACAATGCCAAATACATAGAGTTAACCCATCAGGCCTTCAATAATTCAAATCTGAATGCAAATGACTCCAATAGAGTAGTCTCTAGAAAATCAAATCCAAATACAAATAACTCAAGTAAAGGGACTATAGCAAAACAAATCCAAATGCAAATAACCCAAATAGGAGGCTTAGAGCGAAACAAACCCAAATAGAGGGTCTCTTAGCGAAACAAATCCAAAGGCCAATAACCCAGATAAAGGGTCTATAGCAAAACAAATCCAAATACAAATAACCCAAATAGAAGGCCTATAGAAAAACAAATCTAAATGTAAATAACCTAAATAGGGTGTCTATAACAAAGCACCTCCAAATGTAAATAACTTACATAAGGGGTCTCTAATGTGTTTAGCCCGCAAAAATCCCTCAGGGCATTAAGGGTTTGTCCCATATAATTCAACCAGACCAAGGTAGTCCTATAAAACTCCCTAAGACAGTGATGTATTTGGTTCCCACATAATTCTCCTAGAACAAAGAACAATGGGTAGTTTCCACATTATTTCCCCCGAAATAAAGGGTAGTTCCTACATCATTCCCCTAAAATAAAGGGTAGTTCTCACATCATTCATTCGGAACAAATGGTACGTAATTAGTTCCTACATAATTCCCCCGAAACAAAAGGTAGCTCCCACATCATTCCCCCAGAATAAAGGATAGTTCCCACATCATTGCCCAGGAACAAATGGTAATTTTCACATCATTCTCCCGGAACAAAGGAAAGTTCCCACATTATTCTCCTAGAACAAAGGGTCTCATATCAAATCAATGTAACCAAAGAAATGTGTCAAATCCATACTTCTGTCAAATAATATACTACTACATAAGTATACTCTGTAAAGGTATCCATATGTCCAAACCTCATATGTGAAACCAAACCCGAAGGTGCAAATCTCATGTTTCGGATCTAAGACCATGAATGCAAGTAAAGATACTTAGCCTGATATGAAATTCTGAGTTGAATGTTCTAGAATCATAGAGGAGAGGAGTGAACAAGATTTTATTTTCTTTGAGAACTCTTTTTAAAATAATTACCCTTCCAGATTATAGTTCACTTTGTTTTTGTTTCCCTTGTATATGTAAGATGAATCAGTAGTGCAATTAACAGAATAATTATAGCATATAAGTTGTTAAAATAAAGTAGAAAGATATGCAAAAAAAATAATAATAATAATCACATATCAAGACAAGGTTTATAGTGGTTTGACCAATCTAGGCCTACGTCCACTATCCAAAAGCTCAATTGAGCTACTTTAATTTTTAATAATAGACTTTGGCTAAAATATAAAAAAGGGCAACCCAGTGCACGAGGCTCCCGCTAACGCAGGGTTTGGGGAGGGAAAGATGTACGCAGCCTTACCCCCATTTCTGAAGAGGCTATTTCCGTGACTCGAACCCGCGCCACCAAGGACACTAATGGTAAGGCTTACCATTGGGCCAAGCCGCCCTTTCAGACTCTGGCTATTATAGGAAATATTAATATACTCATACTCTTAGTGAACTTCGGTAACTAACAAACACACTTAGTGACTCCAGCAAGTGTCAATCAAACCTTTAATGGCTCCAATGAAGGTACCACAGTTTCTAGTGGCTTCGATGAAGACTTAACAATTAGTATGAAATAAGAGGAATAAAATTCTAATTGTCTAATGCCTCTCAATAGGCTAATATAACCATTTTATCAATGATTAATATTCCACAATATATGGAGAACACTTATTGTGAATATTAATTCAAGTGCAAAGGCCTCTCAATATAGGTAGATTTAACTATATGGTTTAGTCAGTTAATTCCTTAAAAATATGCAATTATAAGGAATAATTATCAGATGAAATGCCTCTTAAAGGCTATAAATCTCTACTAAAATATACTTAAGGTCTCAGAGATTTTTCCTCTTCAAGTTGCATTTCAAAGAGGACAAGTGTGCACAATTGTGGTTACCTCTATATAAACTAGTATACCAATGTTTACCACAATTAATCAAATCTCTATATAATCAAATTCTAACACAAGCTTTGATATTTAATTAAGTATAAAGCTAGGTTTTTCGATTTACCTCTTGAGGCTCTAGACTTTGAAGTTTTTGGTGGCTTGCAAGTTTGAAACCCTAAGACACAATCTTGTGATAATAAAATGTACCAATCTATCTCTGAAGATTGTGGGTAAACTCACCCAAGTACAAAAGATGAGGGAACCCGGTCTCTTTTTGTACAAGTTCCAAACCCTAGCTCATTTTCAAGATGAATATGCCAATAAAAGATTGTGTTGTTTCAAGATTAGAGTTCTTATACAAATTTGAGGGTTTACACCCTATTTATAGTGTTTTAAAAACCCTAAATGATTGGATTCGCAACAATAACATTATCCACAAAAATGGAAGGTTTTGGACAAAAAACGAGCTCAAAAATTCATGTTCTTCAACCTAAGATAGATCCTACAAACACCTGAAATCAATCCAGGGTGCTTCCCTTAGAACTTTGTCATTTTAGGATCAATCCTAGATTCTAAGATTGATCATGGACCTCCAGATTTGCATAATAAGCCCTGTAAACATTGGGTTTTACTCCTGGAAGCTCTGGGATCATTCCAAAACCTTTGGAACTTGCCCAAGTGTCCATTCTACCTTACACCATGGTTCTTAAATTGATTTAGCAAGAATTACTATTCTAGAACCATATTATGAATGAGTCTCTAAACTCACCTAGGCTTAGTTGGTCCACTCTCTCACACCACACACACATTACTTGTGATTTTTACCTGTATGAACCTATGTATCTTTGAAGGATCTGATGTTAAAGCTTGTTAGAATATTTTTGATAGGCTTAAGCCTCTTGTCTCTTGGTCAATATGTCCATCTTCCAGTCTTTAATGTAATTCTTCATTTAAATCAAGACTTGTCTTGGACTTACAGACTCTCTTTACAAAAATTTTACCAATACAATAATAAAGTATAGTACAAGATCAACTACCTATAGCCATTTTTCATGCATGGAATTGACATCATACTCAACACAATATAAGGATTTATAAAGATTTATGAAATTTAAAACATTTCCTTCTCAACATGCAATTATAGGTCAAACAAAGTAGCTCAAGTGCCTCAAAACGCATGTAGAAATCTATAGAAAGTGCTATGCAAATAGCCAAAGTAAACATGGATGAAATCGATATGTTCAAGTTATAAATTAACAAATGGATATGAATCTTCAACAAAGACACGGGGATTCTAAGATCCTAGGATGGGAATCATAAAGTCAGTAACAATGCTACATGGATAAACAAGAAGCGATAAAAATTTATCAAATTAAGCAATAGACATATAAAATAAATCCAAGGCATGCTATAAAACTTGTGAATCTTGGAGAACTAAGAAAATGATCACTAATCCATTGAGTAGAGATCACAAACACAGGATTTCAAAGGAATAATCAAAGGCACAGTAGATAGGATCATCTTTCCCATTTAATTCCATAAGAATCCAACTCCCATACTTCTTTTCATAAAGTAGAACTTTACCAAATTTTCCAATCCAAGGCATAAATATCATAAAGTGAGAATCACTTCCAAACTTTTGAGACTCTTAAATCAAAACTTAAACCATAGGAAATAAGATTCTAGAAAATGAAATTCCAATTAATCATAGAGAATTCACTAGTATCACCAAAAGGTATGCAACTTTATATCACATAATTGTTAACATGATTAGAAGCATATGCAGTACCAATGAATCATTTTCTAAATTAATGAAACATCATGGTATTTTGCATATTTCCAAATATTATATAACTTACACACTTAACATGAATAAGAGTTCCAATAATAATCCTATTACATATGCTTTCCAATTTCAATTCATAGCTCAATTGAATCATTCTATAACAATTTTATATGCTACCATTAGCTATTATAATTATAATAGTAGTCAACATGCATCATAATCATTTTTTACCTATGTACTCAAATCAATTTCTTCATTATTACAATAATATGTTAACAGATGCTTAACTACACTTCAAGTATTCATGTTTCTCATGGAAAATCAAGTTTTCCATGCATTAATAATTATCATAGAGACTATAGATTCATAGAATCTTCACTTACAAGTTTTCAAAACTCATGAAATCCAATTTCTAAATGAAGTATACATACATATCATGTAAGACCATTTTTTTTTACAAATAAACTTAAGGATTTCTCATCCTAGCATAATTTGGAAAGATTTCATCACAAACCATACAATTGGTAAGAATTTATAGGATCCTAACAAAGGGATTCTCAATTATATAAGGAAAAATTCCATACAAACCATACAAGACATCTAAGAACCTAGATGACAAATAAAATTGTGTAAATTTTGTATAATTACTTACTACAAGCTTTTATTTCCTCTAACCAAGGAGATCCTCTAGTAGAACTCCTTCCTCTATGATTAAACTATAGTTTCATAATCAAAATCCCTAAATAAATGATAAGAAACTGAAGGTAAATCATAATATAGAATATATCTAACTTTCTAGAGACTTACCAAGCTCTTAGAGAAGAAGATTTCCCTCCCTTCTCCAAAGTTTTTCAAAGTCTATTTCCTTCTCTAATATCTATTTTTGTATGTTATATAAGCCCTAAAAGAGGTAAATGTGAGGTTTAGGGTCATCACATAAGGGTCCCAAAAGAAAACAAGTCAATCTTGTGTGTGCATGAATCCCTATGTAGATTCTGCACATTTTTGAGCCCTTAAAATAATTTCGATCCCTCAAGCTGAAATACACCCGAATGTCATTTTTTTTTTAGAGAAGCTCGAGCCCTCGAAATTCCTAGATTTTGGCAGTTCAAACACATCTTACTTAAATAGTCATAACGTTCTCTAGAAAACTCCGTTTCACTCACCGTTTGAAGCATTGGAAAGTAGACTCCTAGATATTTTCAATGATGTATAGTTTACACTAATTATGTTGGAATTGGTATATGTTACCTATGAAGTTATCCCAATTACGCTCTTATGACAACTTTAGAACTTGACAAGTTTATGACTTATTTTTGTTTTCTTCACTTCTAATTCATTATATTGAGTCCTAAACACCACATTAGACTGTCTTTAAAAATTTAAAGACAATTTTACCCTCATGCATGGTTATCATTGCGGAGTGTTACATGATGTACTTGTACCAGTAGTTGTGGTGGATAGATGATGGAGAAGTTACAAGGACATCATGAAGACCCATCCTCCTGAAAAGTGAAGAACTTATCATTTATGGTCATAGGCTCCAATGGATATATGGAGAGCCCTTTCTCCTGGTATTAATTACTCCTTAACGTTAAGAGACATTGGACACCATGGTAGGACACTTGTTGTTACCTGGTTGGTAGAATTAAAATAAGGAAAGGGTGTATTAAAGAGAGAATGTATTTTCTTCAAATGGCTAGAACATTAGAGGCTATTAAAAGCCTTATTTAGATGCAATATTAGTAAGAAAAGAATTCTGGTTTGAAATATATAGCCTTGCAGCCTACCAATTAGAAGCATCTATGCCCTTAGCCCTGAGCAACAGGCCCACAAGTGTTAAATATTCTTTTTTCCTTCATTGGTATCAGAGCACAAATATGATTGGGACACGTTGTTGCAATTTAGTCCATGAGATGAGTGGATCAAATTTTTTTTAGTTTACAAAAGGCTAGAAATTCTTCTCTCTATATGCATGAGAGAAACCAAAAAAAAACAAGAAAAAAACGTAGGAGAAGAAGATCATAACATAAAAAAAAAAATCACTACAGACTTGAAGAAATCAGGTTTAAAGAAATCAACCAATCGCTACCTAGTATGCATAAAAAAAACTCTCTAAAGCTCTTCTTCTTTGATGGGTTCAAAGTTCGTTCTTCTGAAGGCTTACAACTCAAAATTGATTTGGAAGCACCGACTACTCCAACTAATTATAAATCTCATGTGTGTTCTTTCCAATTTATAGGAGTAAAATTCTTATTAGAATAATTGTGGGATTCAATATTTAGATTTATTCAAATCCCAGGTTTTTCCTAGCCCAAAAGAATCTAAGAGACAGTATTATTATTTTTGGGTGGATTAATTTATGAGTGATTCTACAAAGTAGTTATTTGATTAAAATAAAATTAATTAAAATAATTAGTGTTGTTTCATAAAATTAAAATGTTTGATCCAAACCCTAAAATAATTCATGATGATTCTGTGTACTAAATGTTTGATTATATGCCTAAGATAACCATTAATTAGTGGAAGCAATATTTCAAGTAATTTTATTTTTATTATCTTAAGATATGTATTTGCAATTTTGTTGAAATATGTTTGCATCTGATTCTAATGTTACAAATGAATTAAGAAAAACACAAAAATTAAATGAAAGCAATTTTACTATGTGAAAATATAGAATAAGACATTTTAAAAAGAGAGAATATTGATCATATTATGTATGCACTTATTCCTGAAACACCTGCTAAAAATACAAATGCTAATATTAGAAGAGAATATTACAAATATTAAAAAAAAAAAAAAACCAAAACTAGCATGTTGACTTTCACGGAATCTAATGTTGATGTACCTTTTGAAGAACATAAGTTTGATAATTAAATGGTTGATGCTATCAATATTTCTTATGGTCAAATTTCTGAGTCATACATTCAACTCATTATATAAAATTCTACTCTTGTAAGATGAATAATGATGAGAATGTAGTAGACCATTGTTTACACCATTTTAAATTAACCACTATGATGGTGACATTTGGCCATCCAAGCTTTCAAGGTCAAGCATCAACAAGGCAACGTGTAAGAAGTCATTAACGAAAAATCAAAGGAGTAAGAGTTACGTTGACGATTGATTCATGGTCACAAAGCCGGATATGAAAACATGGATACAATTTATGTGTGTTTGGTTATCTTAATGGGCCATAAAGGGTCCATCACTAGACACGAAAGTAGCCACAATGGACCCATTATGCACAATGATTTACCAAAAGAAATCAAAGGGGAGACACCTACAACAGTTACTAAGGAAAACTAACTCAAGATGCTCAAGGTGCAGGCCACGACCCAAGAAACACTCTGATAACATATACAAATACTTGCAACAACTTAGCAAGAAGGAACTTCTTCAATGAAGTATAAGGTGCATTTATTGTAGGAGACATTGTAATAGACATCTGATCAAATCATCTATCTATTTACTTTATCTAGGAGTAAATGGAAATTAGCAGTAGGAGTAGTTGTATTGTTGCTCTGGTTCGTGTATCTATATTGCATTTCGATTAGGTGATCCTTGTTCATGAATCAATGTATCATGTTCTCATATTAATATAGTGAGTTTTTGGGTTTCAATTTCTTATTTGCATTCATTTCCTTCTCTATTGTGATTATTTGTCTGTCTGTGATTGTCGAGTTTGCCAAAGTCCTCTTGATTGAGGCAAGACTGAACCCATCTTATTGGGATAATCTCCCTCAGGATTCAAAAACTCTTAAGATAGCAAACAAAGAGTGGCAAACACAGTGGGAGAATGACTTATAGACTGAGATGTGGAGATAACCCTAAAAGTAGTGAACCCCCTATTAACAAAGAGATATCCCATGATGTGTCTTGGGAGATCAATGTCATACTTGACGTCTTGGCAGAGAAAATCGATAGGGGATTTCAAACTTTGCCAAACAGATTGTCACATATTTTAATAGGAGCCCTCTAGCCAATGGTGGAAGCCTTGAGATGAGAATGAGTCCCTAAGTCTCGATCTTGAGGCATGATGGATGAGGCCGGTCCCTCAAAATCCATGTCCAATGCCTTGATAAGGCTCGGGGGGGGGGGTTAAGAGAGACCTACAGAATAACCTGAAGGTCCGAGAGTTGACATCCTTCAAAAGCAACTATGTGTGGAAGTTCCGTTAGGCCAAAATAGCCAAACTGGCTACCCATAAAGACCTTGTAGTTAGCATCATAACGGCCAAATTGGGGCTTTGTAGAACTTAATGAGGCCAAAAGGGCCACCTTTTGTAGGGGATCATTCTCCTATAGGCCCACAGGCAAGCAATAATGGTCACTATGATAACTCATACCCAAGACAGGGATATCGAATGCCTGAAAACTCAAATTATCAATATGGTCAGTTTAGGCCAAACCGGTTCACCAATGCTTACAGTCCTTATGGTCCCCCATCAAATCAACAATACACATATTATTAGCCTTAACTAGGCCCAGGCCAATAGTATAGATACCCTATTTATGGACAAAATCTGCCACTTCGAGACCATCTCATTGATGCACTCTAGTAACTTTATAGCTCTAGATTTAGGAGTGGATTTAGGAGGACTATAAGAGTCACCCAATTTTCCAGGAATCACCAACAGGGCTACAAGAGTCCAAATTTCAGGCATCCAGTCACATTATTTCTAAGATTCTTCAGCCTTCATAAGCCTTCCTACATTTGTCAGCACCCAAATTATGACCCGGGTTAATTAATGAATCTAGCAATCTCATCAAAGCAGTATTTAAGATCAGACCTTAGGTAACACGGTTTAGGAAAGATAGGCCAAACCATGGCATCCCCTGAACCTTGAGCACCAAAACCAGACCTAGACTCTAGGGGGTTACATGGTTTCTCGTGGACACTCCAATCGTGAAAATCATTACTAGTACCAAGCCTTGTGCAAAACCCTTTCCAAGACCAGTCATTGTATACCTTTTTTAACCAAACCCGGTGGTTTTTCGATAATCACCAACAAGGCTACAAGGGTCCAAATTTCACACTATTGATCATATTATTTCTATAATTCTTAAGCCTTCATAAGACTTCCCACAGCTAAGCATCTTAAACTAAGAAATTATAGTTTTACCCTTATAATCTCACAACCGCATTTTTCTTAATACTATCAAGTCTAGACACTCGGTAAGCCCTCGGAGTTCCCCCAGCACCCAAAAGACACTAGGTTAGCTTCTACACCCTCCAATCTCTTCAATATTAAAAAAGAGATCACTTAAGCCAAATCATTGGTAGACTTAACCTACCCAATATCTAGGTTCTTTCTCAAATCATGTTAAGACATTTTTAACTGATATCAACACTCGGTGGATTCTCGGGACTTCCTAGGAAAGACAAATTTTGAACATTTAGTTGTCATTTCTCAAGTTTTCCTCTACCATCGAAAGACCATCTCTCAAGCCAGGTCATTGGTAGACTTAACCTACCCTAACTTCTCAATTCTCTCCAATCAAATAAAGGCATTTTTCGATTGCTACCAACCCTCAATGGACTCTCAAGACTTCTCTCAGGATTCAAATTTTGAATGGTCAATTGTCATTTCTTGGAAGTTCCCCCACCTTTGAAAAACCGTCTCTCAGTGTAGATCATTAACAAACCTAATCTACACCAATACCTCTTTCTTCTCTGAATAAAATCAAGACACCTTAAACTGGTATTTGTAATTTCGGTCCCAAGTAATCTTAGAGGGGGTGAATAGGATTTCTATACCTATTTAAAATTCTGTAGTTATTAAGCTCACTTTTATATTTACTTAAACTTTTACTTTAATATGCAACGGAATAACACACAAGTAAATTTAATCTTTATGAATTTATCATAGACCACTGTTCTCTATCATGGATTGTAATGTTACCTATAGCAAAGCGGGAAACAGGCTAATAAATTCCCTAAGATTGCTTGTTTTATTCTGTTACTTTAGCCTTATTTGAATTAATATGTTGTGCAACTTGCATAAATGAGATAAACATAAAGCACAGATAAAATAGGATGCAACCACAACACAAGAACATAGAGATTTATAGTGGTTCAGCACTCCGTCCTATGTCCACTATTTAATGGTTCACCCTTTTATTAATAGTTTAACACTATTACAAAAGTAAATCAACACTTATTCGTACCCGGTGTCACGACGAGTGCTCTAGTCCAGTGTCTCTAATGGACTTTTTCTTTCGATGTCTTCTGCGGAAGATCAATTTCCATAGAGTTGATTGTGTGTAATGCTCAGGCCTCTTGATAGGCTAATATGACTATTCGATTCAGCTTTGAAAGCTTCTTAAACAAGATTTATCTCTATTAAACTCAAAGCAAGAACCTATTCCTCTCCAACACAACTTGGTAATATGGATTTACTAGTATGAACACTGCTAAGTTGTGTGGCTACCTCTCACATATAAATATACCAATATCAAAGCACAGAGTAAGCTTCTTCAAGCTTAAATCACTGCCAAGGAAGTCTTAATCCTTTTAATATATTTTATTTTTGTTAATAGGGATTAAGCCCTCTATTTATAGAGGAAAATCAAGTGATTTTTTAGCCCCAATGGATTTAAAACAGAGGTTACAACTCTCAAGGATCTTAAGGAATTGAAAACAAATCACTAATTAATCATGCTCTTACAAAATCAATGTATCTCTTTCAAAACAATGTTTTAAGAACTTTAAACAAACTAAAACCAGTGAAAAATGATTAAAATCCTTTATAAAACAGTGTCAAAACAATAGAGTAGCAAGGATCTATGAACCTAGGAATGAAAACAATCATAGTTTAACTGTATTCTTAACTCTTAACTTGTAGTTTCGTTTCTAAGCTTTCGTTCTTCCAAAAATCTCAAATCTCCTTTACAAACCTAGCTTTTATCTCTCTTTTCTCTTCCTCTTACTCTTTGATCTCCTCTGTGGGGTTTCTAGGATGATTTAGGTCACAAACTTTACAATTTATAAACTCAAAAAGAGTCCTACAGAATTTAGAAACCCTCTATTGCTGGAAAGTCGCATTTTCGTGACTTTCCTAAACCAACCCAGATAGGCTGGTCGATTAGGCTACCCCACCTTGATCAATTGGGCCTACCCCTAATCGATCAGGACTGCCAGCCCCAATCGATTAAGCATAGTCCTGAGAGATTGGGCTTTGGCCCTTCAAAACTTTTTTTTTCTTTGACCTTTACTCACTAAAGCACTTATAACTTTTTCATTCGGACTCCATTTTGCTTGCCGTTTGTTTGGTTGGACTCTAGACTTTTGTGTCTTTCCAATGACAAAGTTTACTCACTAATTCTTCCTATATTTTTATTGGTGTGTCTCTAAACTTGTGTTAATTTACAAATAAATACGTATACGTTCAAAGCGTGTGTGGAACATATATAACATGTGTACAATAAAAATGTGACACATGCGCAAAATATGTGCAAACATATGCAGGGTGTTACAACAAAGGGGGTCCAAATTTCACAATAAAGATCATATTATTTTTAGAATTCTTTCGTAACGCCCCAAAATTCTATCACTAGATAAGACTTTGGAGTGTTAATCTCTTTACACTCTTCTTTTTTTTCCTTACTCAAAA
>JAOXJP010076560.1:0-13125 GCA_025762735.1 Platanus orientalis
ATATACTATTGATAATTTTAAAATAATTAGTATATTATATATAATACATATATATTATGTATGTAAAAGTTTGGGCCCGGGTCGGGCCAAGGTAAGCTCAAGCCTGGCCCTCAATAAAAGTTCGGGCCTCAGGCCCTTGACGGGCTGAGCTCGGGCCGGGCTTTTTTGGGCCAATTTGAGGGCCGGCCCGGCCCATGCCCACACCTACTTTCTTCTACTAGTTGTTGCTCTTCTTTTTGCAAAAGGTTTGGGATTTCTTGGATTACATCTCTCAACCTATTGGTTCTCCTTGAATCTTGGCCTATGGGTGCTTTCAGCTCAAAGCAGCTCACCTTGTGTAATCTGCTTGATGTAGGATATCCAAAAGAATGGATTCTTACAATATGAGATTATGGTGGGATGATGCAAAACACTTTAAAGAATGCAAATAATGATTTTTGAATTAAAGAAATAATAGAAATTCAATTAAAACAATTTCTAGAATTCAAGATTCAACTAAAAGATTCATAAAAGTTAAATTCTTCAATCAAGAAAAGGTGAAAGAATAAAGGGAAATAGATAAAGACAATCAAGGAAGGGTTTCTTGATAGTTTCTTGGTAAAGAATTAGAAGATGATAAGGGAATGCTATATGCAAAATTTTTAGATTCAAGAATATTGTTGATGGGGAAAACTACGTCAAAGACCTCATTGACCGATCTCGACTGACTAGCATCACCCCAGCCCCAAAACAGACTCATCCCTTGGTATATATGGCCCTGAGTGATTTCACAAATAACCCCGACCACCACTCGGGGTACCTGACACCTGAAAGACTACTCGAGGCCCCGGGACCCCTAATTCCTGGGGAGGTCCCAACTGTGGGAGGCAACGACCTCAACCGACTCAGGCCAAGGATAAGCTTGATCCAAAAACCATTATCTGGACATAATATCTTCTACAACAGGCCTGCCAACTCTGAGCAAATGACAGAGGAGGCAGGGAGAGACGCGGCCTAGGACGTGGGCAACAGTGCCACGCGAGAACGTGGGGGAAAGCGACGTGTAAGAACGTGCGAAAAAAAGCGACAGGGAAGATCTGCCCTGATATGCCCCTACTCGAGTCTATAAATATGGAGACCTCTTCATCTTTTAGGTATGAGACATCTAAAACCCTAAGGGAAGAGTTCTACTTTCTACGGTCCCCCAACCTCCCTGATTTGATCGTCGGAGAGCTAGAAGCCGCTCCCCTTGCCGGTCCTAGCTCCTTGACCTCTTCTCATTCTGTGTGCAAAGTCTGCCTTGCCGAGGATTTGGGTTGACCGTAGGACCATCTGGTTGGCGTAAAGTTGCTCCTCTAATACGTTATCAATTGATGTTGTCTGTGGGAAATTTGTTTTCCAGTAGAACCTAAGGTCCGTATGGTTGAGACTAGATCAATGGCGGCTCAGCACGACCATATCAGTGGAGTTGACGGACTGGAAACCTCTGTCTCCAACGGGGCACGTCCCCTAACCCCAAGGGTGGACGCCCTTGAGCAGAAGATTCATGGGCTAACAACCAATGTGTAACTGTTGATAAAGCAGAACCAGGAGATTATCCTGGAACTGAGAGGTCGGCGGACCGCGTCAGGTGACTGTGATACCGAGCGACCTATGTTTAACGCCCCTCTAGTTTGAAGCCATGGCCAAGGGCATGAAGACAACGCACTGAGCATCTTGGTGATTAGCCCCCTGGTTTTAAGAGAGTCGCTATGAAAAAAGAACTCGAGTCCCAAGCTCCTGAGAGGAAAGGATGAAGGACGTAAGGAAGAAGATGGTGACGATGAGGGAAGCCTTGAAGGGAAAAGCCCCAGCCACCGTCGACAAGCCGATTAAGAGAACGGATCATCCCTTCACCCCGAAGATGGCTCGAGCCCTCCCTGACAAATTCAAGCTGCCGCAGATGGAGATGTTCGATGGTGGCAGGGACCCCCTGGATCATTTAGAGGCCTACAAAACATATATGAACCTCTAGGCAGCGCCCAACGAAATTATGTGCAGAGCCTTCCCAACCACAATCAAGGGGTCTGCCAGGGTGTGGTTCAGTCGGTTGAAGCTAGGTAGCATATCCAATTTCACGGAGTTAAGTCTCTAGTTTGTCGGCTATTTCATCGGCGGCCAGAGGCATCGGAAGCTGGCAACTTATCTCCTGAAAATCAAGTAGAGCAAAGAGTCCTTATGGGATTATATGTCCCGATTTAATAAGCGCTACAAGTTGATGATGCCGATGAGAAAATGATCGTTGTTGCTCTGATGGTCGGGCTACTGTCCTCTAAACTCTTATTCTCCCTCTCTAAGAACCCCCCCTCCCGCATGGACGACCTCATGGTGAAAGTACAACAACACATGAACGCTGAGGATATCCTTAGCGCTAGGCGAAAGCGGGATGCCAGGCCCGGTCTGCAATCTAACAAAAGAAAAAGAGAACAACAACAGACGTCGCGGGAGGACAGAGGAGGCCGAGGGAGAGAAAGTGGCGACAATCGCGGGACTCGGCCTTGGGTCAACCTCCCTCAAAGTAGGTTTCAAAACTACACTCCTTTTAATGCACTCGTGGAGCAAGTATTCGTTCACATCAGGGATGACCCGGGTATCAAGTGGCCCAGGAGGATCCGTGCCCTTCAGAGAAGAGAAACTGCGACAAGTACTGTCGTTTTCACCGGGACCATGGCCACGACACCGATTGTTTCAACTTAAAGGAATAAATAGAAGCCCTCATACAACGGGGGTGACTGCAGAGGTTTTTCTCGGGACGACAGTAGGCTAGGCACTAGACCAACCGTCGAGACCCTCCTCGACAAGAAAAAAGACCTGAAGGGCCAATGGGGGAAATAAAAACGATACCGGGAGGGTTCGCCGGGGGAGGAGAATCTAGCTCGACGAAGAGATCCCACGTGAGACAGATTTGCGCGGAGAGAAACCAAAAACTAATGATGATTGAGAGGCCGACCAAATATCAAAAGGCAGATCATCCTCTTATCACCTTTTCTGCAGAAGACGCTCGAGGGGTGAGCCAGCCGCACGACGATGCCTTGGTGGTGACGTTGGTGGTATCTAATTACATCACGCACCGTATCCTCATCGATAACGGTAGCTCGGCAGACATTCTCTACCTCTCGGCCTTTAACCAAATGGATATTGGGCGAGATAAGTTGAAGCCAGCTCAGACACCCTTGGTGGGGTTCACGGGTGACAGGTTGCTACCATTAGGAACTATCAGCCTACTGGTTACCACAGGGTCGGGGGAGCGTCAATTAACTCGGGTGGTTGACTTTTTGGTGGTAGACTGCCTTTTTGCATACAATGCGATCCTGGGGAAACCAGCTCTCAATCGGCTCAAAGCAGTAACCTCAACCTACCACCTCTTGATGCGCTTCCTAGCCAATGGGGGACTCAGAGAAGTTAAGGGAGACCAAGTAATAGCCAAAGAATGCTATATGACCTCGTTCAAAGTGGACTCAGTCCCAAAAGAAAGCCTAACAATCGACAACTTGGAAGTCCAAGACAAAAAGACCTGGGTAATAGCCGAGCCTGAAAGAGAGTTGGAAGATGTCACCCTCAATCTTGACATACCTGACAGAGTCACTCGAGTGGGATTCGACCTGCCCAAAGAATTCAAAGCTCAACTGCGAGACTTCTTTATCAGAAACCGGGACGTGTTCGCTTGGATGCATGAGGATATGCCAGGAATAGACCCCCGCGTAGTTGTACACAAGCTGAATGTAGACCCAGCCTCGAGACCCGTCAAGCAGAAGAGAAACTTTGCCAGGGAACGAAACCAGGTGATTGCGTGAGAGGTAGAGAAGTTAGTGGTGGCTGATTTTGTGAAGGAAGTCTACTACTCCGACTGGCTAGCGAATATAGTCATGGTGAAAAAACTTAATGGAAAGTAGCGTATATGCGTTAGCTTCACCGATCTCAACAAAGCTTACCTGAAAGATAGCTTCCCGCTCCCGATGATCGACATGTTGGTAGACTCCATGGCTGGCCATCAGACCCTTAGCTTCATGGACACCTTCTCGGGATACAACCAAATAAATAGGCACGAGTCTGAATAGGAGAAAACTGCCTTTATCACCGACCGGGGACTCTACTGCTGTTGGGTCATGCCCTTTGAGCTGAAGAACTCATGGACGACTTACCAAAGGCTCGTCAATGAAATGTTTAAAGGCCAAATTGGAAGGAATGTTGAGGTTTATGTAGACGACATGCTGGTAAAGAGTCTACGAACCAAACAATACCTCTCGGATTTAAGCGAGACTTTTCAGACCTTGAGAAAGCACAAGATGAAGCTTAATCCTAGCAAATGCACAATCAGGGTGTCGGCCGGGAAATTCCTTAAGTTCATGGTTTCCCAACGAGGAATAGAAGCCAATCCTGAGAAGATACATGCTATACTTGATATGTAAGCCCTAAGAAACATGAATGAGGTACAACACCTGATCGGGAGGGATGCCCCGTTAAGCAGATTCATCTCCTGATTCACTGACAAATGCTGCCCCTTTTTCCGCTTGTTCAAAAAGGTTTTCAACTGGGACGAGGAGTGCGACAGGGCCTTCCAGGAGCTTAAGAACCACCTCGGGCGTCTACCACAGCTTAATCAACCAAAGTAAGGCGAAGCGCTCTACCTGTACTTGTCAATGTCAAAGACGGCAGTGAGCTCGATACTAGTGAGAGAAGAAGCCGGGGTATAAGCACCAGTATATTCCACCAGTCGAGCCCTAAAGGGGGCAGAAGAGAGATACCTGAGAGCAGAGAAAATGGCGTTTGCATTAATCGTGATTGCTCGATGACTGAGGCCCTATTTCCAAGCCCACATCATCCGGGTCTTGACAGATCAACCACTTAGAACCATACTCTACAAGCCTGAGACTTCGGGAAGGTTAGTTAAATGGTTGGTGGAGTTGAGCGAGTTTGACATCGAGTACCACACTTGGGGGGCTATCAAGGGCCAAGCGGTTGCAAACTTCATCACCGAGTATACCTACGCGTCGAGCATGGAGACCGAGATGCAAGGCAAACTGTAAGAAGAAATAAACTAAAGAGAATAGGTCCTACACGTGGATGGTTCCTCCACCAATAATGTAGCTAGGGGAGGAATCATCCTCATCATGCCAGAAAGAAATAAACTCGAGTATGCCATCAAGTTCGGATTCAAGGCAACCAACAATGAAGCCGAGTACGAGTCAATGATCGTGGGGCTCTGCCTCCCCCATGCACTCGGGGTTAGAAAGTTGAAGGTTCATAGCGATTCCTAGTTGGTAGTCGGACAAGTACAAGGAGAGTACGGGGCAAAGGATGGCCGGATAAAACAGTACCTCGCTATAGTTGAGGAAGAGAAGTCCCGGTTCGAGCGCTTCAGCATACAGTGGATCCCATGAGGCGATAATGAAGAAGCTGATAGGTTGGCCAGACTCGCATTGTCCACCACAAAGGACCTAACCCCCGGGATCCTCATCGAGTGCTTGCTTGAGCCGAGTATCAAAACTGGGGAAGGAAAGGAAGTCAACACGGAAAGCCCTGAACCCGAGTGGGCCAGCCAGATCATAAGGTTTTTGAGATATGGCGAGTTACTGGAAGACAGGGAGGACGTCACAAGGGTGAAGGCCCGGGTGAGTTGGTACATTTTTATCGATGACACTCTCTACAAGAGAAGCTTCACTCTTCCCCTGCTTAGATGCTTGACTAAAGAGGAAGCCGACTATGTGCTCCGAGATATTTACGAGGAGATATGCAGAAGCCATTCGGGGGGCAGAGCAATGACCCACAAAGCAATTCGAGCCGGGTATTATTGACCATCCCTGCAAAAAGATGCAGCCTTCCTCGCCCGGAAATGTGACAAATGTCAGAGGTTTGCCAACATTCTCAAGACACCCGCGGAAGAATTGGTCCCAATGGCGGGATCCTAGCCCTTCGTCCAGTGGGGCATCGACATAGTTCGGCCACTCCCCATGGGGAGAGGACAGGTGGGGTTCTTAGTGGTAGCCATCGACCATTTCACCAAGTGGGTAGAAGCTGAGCCTTTGGCAAAGATTACTGAGAAGAATATTTGCGACTTCACGTGGATATCCATCGTCTGCTGATTTGGGATCCTTTGAGTCATAGTCAGCGACAACGACAAGCAATTTCACAATGCTTGGTATCGGGAATTTTGCACGGAGTTCGGTATCAAAAATCACTTTTCCTCTCCGGTCCATCCTCAAGCCAATAGCTAGGTGGAGGTCACAAACAAAACACTCCTAGGCATGATCAAGAAGGGGCTCGATAGTTCCAAGGGCCTTTGGCCCGAAGAACTCTTGAGTGTCTTTTGGCCATACCGTACCACAATAAGGACTCTTATAGGGGAAACACCATTGTCGCTGGCATTTGGAACCGAGGCATTAATATCCGTCGAGGTAGGAATGACCTCACAAAGGGTAGACAACTTTGATCCAGAGGAAAACGAGGAAGGTCTTAGACTCAACTTCGACTTGTTGGTAGAGAAAAGAGACTTAGCCGCACTCTGGGCAGCAGCCTACAAACAAAAAATGGCCAAGTACTATAATTCCCAAGTCAAGATAAGGAGATTTGCAATCGGGGATTTAGTGCTCAAGAAGGTGACCCTAGCAATGCAAGACCTGGCAGAGGGAAAGCTGAGACCGATTTGGGAAGGGTTTACCTGGTAACACGCTACAATTGACACGGGACCTACCACTTTGAAACAATGCAGGGGGAACCTTTACAACGACTATGAAATGTAGAGCATTTGAGAAAGTATTATCAATGAAATTAACGTTACCATTTTAACTGTTGAAATAATTTAAATATGTAGGATCGACAGAGCCTAAGGTCACTGTGCTTAGGATACAAGGCTAGCCCCGGGTTATAAGACTAACCCTCAGGTCATGAGGATAACCCTGAGCCACAAGGCTGGCACGTCTCTCCAACTCAGACTACAAGGCTAGCCTTGGGTTATAAGACTAACCCTCAAGTCATGAGGATTACCCGGAGCTACAAGACTGATGTGCCTCTCCAACTCAGGCTACGAGACTAGCCCCGGGTAACAAGATTAACCCTCAGGTCACGTGGATGACCCCAAGTCACAAGACTGGCACGCTCTTCCAGTCACAAGTTACAAAACTAGCCCCGGGTTACAAGATTAACCTTTAGGTCACAAGGCTGACCCCAAGCCATAAGATTGACCCTACCTTTCGCCTCAGGCTATGAGACTAACCCCCAGGTTAGGCTGATTAACCCCCTTAATCGCAAGGATGACCCTGAATCTTAAAATCAAGCAACTTCCTAGCCGAAAGATGTAGATCGAAGGAAGATCTCACTAGTCAACAAAAGGAGCCCGAATCATCTAGGGAAAAGTGCATCGCCTCCTTACCAAGTAAGTGTAACTATACCTCCTAAACAAGATAAATAAATTAAAATGACACTTGAGAGTACCCGGTGGCACCTCACAAGGTATCCTACCCGGTTTTGTCTAATACCCTCTCTTGAAAAACGCACAAGGAGGCTCAGCCCTCGGTATGCATCTACAATCAAGAAATTTGGGTTGATTGTAACTAAGTATTTACTCATCCTCGGCTCTAAGGGATTAACCCTGAGGGGCTCCAACACTTGGAGGACACCGCTTACCCTACTCGGAGGAAAGTTAAAACCCTTCGACACCCATTGGTACTTAGAAAAATTTTAAGGTTACGATACGGCACATGAGAAGAAAGCATCACATCACATATTGACGCTTGAAAAGTGTTTAAAAAGAAACATTATAAAAAAAAAACAAGAGACCAAAAAAAAGAATTTCATTCATACGAAGGAAAATTACTGGGTTTAACAAAAAGAAAGAGAAAAAGTACAATTACACCTAGGGGTTGGCATCCCTTGAGACCATCTCCCCTGGGACTATGTTCCCCCAGCTGACATCTACAGTTTCAAAGGTCGCTGGCTCTTCGATTGCCCCCTCAGTCATTGTGCTGTGGCCTCCCTCGGCCACCCCTTCGCCGACACCTCATTGGCTGTTCCCCTCTTCCTTATCTTTGGCCTCGGGCTCTCAAGGCTAGATAGATGAGAAGTCAATATCGGGGAATCGCTCGCCTGCGATGTCCTAAAACTCCTAAAACCCTTCCCAAAAGTAGTCGATCCTAACTAGGCCAAAAGCATCCGAGGCCAGGTATCAAGTTTCAGCTGCCTTGAGGGCCTCCTCCATTATGTCCCGCCTTTCTCTCTCTCTCCTCGACCTGGAGGCAGACCCGTTCTAGGGTGTTGGCTACTGCCTTCTCCGTCGTGTCCTCGACAGCCTTCTTGAGATCGTCTTTGGCCTAAATACAACGGTTCTTCTCAGCCCCCAACTCATCCCTGGCCCGACGAACGTCCCTCTCAGAGTTTTGAAGGTGAGCATTCATGCCCTCAGGGTAACTCTTCTGCTCGGCAATGTTCGTCGCCATGCTCTTGCGAGACTCCTCAGACCACTTTAACTTCTTCTCGAGGTCGTTCATGATTTTCTTCGCCTCCTTGAGGGCAAGGTTCTCATTTCTCGCCTTGGCAAGGTGGTCCAGATTGTTGTTCATAACCTGCTCACAATACTTGTACCTTTGGATGACAGAGGTCATTAGGGCCACGGTTTACAAGAATGAACCCTAGTCAGTACCGGGGGCACAAAAAAAAAGCAAGGGAAAATAAATAACCCAAACACGGAAAGCTTACCCTGGTTATATAGTGCATCATATCTTTATGTACTTCGAATGGAGATAAGTTTTTCTTTAAATATTCGAGGTTGGTCGGAGGAATACCCGCCATGAGATAGTCCCCCCAAGACTTGGCCTCATCAATCAAGAGTCGTGCCCCAGCGGGAACACTTCTTCTGTCGGGGGAGGGTAAGAAGAAGATTCCCCCTAAGCTGGAGTCACCGCTGCCACGGTTGTAGGGCTAAGAGCCTCGGGGGAAACGACAGGGGCCTCAACAGAAGGAGCCCAGGGGGGTAACCGCAACTGAGACCCGGGTCGCAAGAGTTGGGGAGGAACCTTCGGCATCCCCATCCAGCTCAACGACCGGGATGGTGTTAGAAGGAGCCAAAGAAGGCGTTGAAACCACCTCGGGAGCCTGGGGCTCAGAAGTATCACCAGTGACGGGGTGGCGCTTCCTCTTCTTGGAGGTCGTGGCCGCCTCTACCTGGGTAGCCGCTCGAACGACAGCCAACTGACTAACCTTTTTGGCCCTCGGAGCTTTGTCCCTAATCTCCTTGGCCTTGGAGAGATACCTTCTAATATTGCACCTAAGACCCTAAACTTAATCCTTATTACAAGAACTCTTAGAACAATAATTATATTCTTTTATAAGGCCTTTAGAGCATGATTACATTAAAATAAAACCCAAAATAAGACCTAGAAACAATCCTAAAATTAAATGGACTTAAATAAAATAACCCTAAAATAAACTAAAAACATCCTTAATATCCCTAAACTCATTGAACTGAATGAATCTTCAAAACTCTTGAATCGGGCTCTCTTGTGGGGCAGCACGTATAATAGTCTCTTCTCATTGGCTGCATCATTCTCCTCGGGTGGGGAAAAATTCGCCCTCGAATTTTGTCCCATCCACATTTCATCACAGCTAATTGTAGACAAACTTTCCGAACTTCGCAACAATGGTGAAGAATGTGGGGGAGGCCTTAAGATTGAAGATTTCTTGCATGAACTCAGCTTCTTGGACATCTTCGTTTATCACCACTTCCGAATTCTAGGCTTGGGACGAACTGGCACAAGTGTTGGAATAACCTTCGACTTCTTTATTTCGACTCTCTGAGTTGGACTTGGTTTCTCAATTGGAGTTTGAGCTTGTTTGGCCTCATGTATTTGAAGTATTTGAATATGTTTTGCTTCATATTCAACATTGATCTTTTTCTATTTAGCTTTCTAATTCAATTATGATATGTTCCTTTTTAGCCTCGTATTCGCTTGGATGGCCTTGAGCTGTTTATGCAACTCTTGAACTATTTGAGCATGTTTCTGTTGTTTAATTTCCTGAAGCCTTTCTTTTCTCTTCCTTTCAATTTCTCGAAGCTGGGAGTGAAAAATTACTTGGATATTGAAGAATATTGCAAAACCATGCGTGATGATACCAATATTGATTTGCATGGGAAAGCCACTCGTCGCCACTCGTCTATGTAAATTTTTAGGGTTTATTAAAAAAAATTTAGGGCTCACTCAAAAAAAATTAGGGCTTTAGAAAACTCTTTCAAAAGGCCCCAAGGATTTTAGGGTTACTGTAAAATTAATGAAAAAGACTACATAATCTAAAAGTGGTTTTAGGACCAAAAGGACTTGAATAAGGTTTTGGGGTCCTTTTGGAAAAACCCTACATAGTTAGGCCTTTGTCTATTGAAATTAAAAGGGATTCCTAAACTTCCAGGGCTTAGCTTTGATACCAAATTTGATGTAAGATATCCAAAAGAATGGATTCCTACAATATGGGATTATCATGGGATGATGCAAAACAATTTAAAGAATGCAAATAATGATTCTTGAATTAAAGAAATAATAGAAATTCAATTAAAATGATTTCAAAAATTTAAGATTCAACTAAAAAATTCATAAAAGTTTAATTCTTGAATCAAGAAAAGGTGAAAGAATAAAGGGAAATAGATTAAGACAATCAAGAAATAGTTTCTTGATAGTTTCTTAGTAAAGAATTAGAAGAAGATAAGGAATGCTGCATGCAAATTTTTAGATTCAAGATTATGGTAAAGAAATATTATTTATTAAATCTTTAATAAAAAATTGCAATAACAGTGTAAGTAGATCAAGAAAACAACAAGATTACTAATTAAGATCAAGAAATAAGAAAGAAAGAGAGAAGGAGAAGAGAGAATATTAGAAAATAGAGATGAAAAGAGGGAAGAAGAGAACTCACCTTACGTGAGGGGTTTTGAAGAAGATAACAGCCCAAATCATGGACTCCATAAACAATCTTTATTTCATCATCAACAACTAATTACAACCTAATAATCATTCTTTATATAGACTTGGACCACTACTCCTAAATCAACTAGGACTCCTACTTTTAATATTGCACTTAAAACCCTAAACTTAATCCTTATTACAAGAACTCTTAGAACAATATTTATTTTCCTTTATAAGGCCTTTAAAGCCTGGTTACATTATAATAAAACTTAAAATAAGACTTAAAAACAACCCTAAAATTAAATGAACTTAAGTAAAATAACCCTAAAATAAACTAAAAACATTCCTAACATCTCTAAACTCATTGAATTGAAGGAATCTTCAAAAATCTTGAATCGGGCTCACTTATGGGGCGGCACATACCATTGTCTCTTCTCATTGACTACATCACTGCTTCCTTGGTTTGTTTGGAAAAAGTTTAATCAAACATATATTTTTTTGAAGACAAGTGTTGCTCTTTTGATTAAGATTATGCTTTGATTTCATGTTGTAATAATCCCTTAAGAAAGGAATCAAATTCAGGTGCTTCAAAAAGATGGAATAGTGTCTTGTATGATTTGATATCTCTTATACAACAACAACAGCCTTATCCCAATTACTTGGGGTCGGCTAAATGAATCTTGTTCCACCATTCCCCTTAATCTATGGCAATATTTTCCATTAGTTCACAAGCTTCCATATCTCTCCTTATTACTTCAATCGAAGTCAATTTTGGCCTTCCTCTTTTCCTTTTAGTGCCTTACACTTGCACCATCTTAATTGACTTTCTCTCATCTTATCAAGTATTGTTGCTACACTTAAGCTCTCACGAATGGATTCATTTCTAATTTTATCTGTTTTTTGGTCTTGCTACTCATTGATCTCAACATCCTCATCTCAGTCACACTCATTCAATGTACATGTTTGTTGGTGAACCAACATTCTGCTCCATAAAGCATGGCTGGTCTTATAGCCGTCTTATAATATTTTTCCATTCAATTTTAGTGGTATTCATTTATCACATAACACTTTAGAAACACCTCTCCATTTCAACCATTCCGCTCTAAATCTATGAGCAACATCATCTACAATATCTCCCTCCTTGTGCATTATTAACCAAGATAATGAAAGTGGTCACTCTGAGGTCACTCTTAGTTATCAAACTTAATTACTCCCTCATTTCTATGACTATATATACAAAACTTGCATTCCATATATTCTGTTTTAGTTCGGCTTTTCTTAAAACCATTTGGTTCTAATGCATCCCTCCATATTTCTAACTTAGTGTTTACCCCCTCTCTAGTCTCGTCAATTTAACCCAACATCATCAACAAACAACATACATCATGGTACCTCCTCCTATATACATCCATAACTAAGGAAAAAGATATGGGATCAACGCCTACCCCTAGAGCAAGCCTATTGTGATCGCAAACTCGCTTGTCTCTCCCCTGATTGTCCTAACATTAGTTATCACTCCATCATACATATTCTTAACAAGGTCAATATATTTGCTTGGGACTTTTTTCTTTTCCAAAACATACCAAATGATCTCTCTTGGTACTCTATCATATGCCTTTTCTAAGTCAATAAAGGCCATGTGAAGATCTTTCTTATTCTCTCTCTACTTTTCTATTAGTATCCTTATACTTTTCTATCAATTGCTAAAGTAGGAAAGTAACTTCAGTTGTCGATCTCCCAATCATAAATCCAAACTGGTTTTTAGACACTGGTTTCTCCTCTTAGTCGATACTCAATCGCTCTCTTCTATCATTTCATTTTATGGCTCATAAGCTTGATCCCATGATAATTGGTGCAATTTTGATATTCTACATTGTTTCGTAGATAGACCTCACAATACTTTTCACTCATCCAATATTTTTTTAGTTTTAGAAATCTTATTAAATAGTTTAGTTAACCATGATAATCTATCATTTGCGTACATTTCCAATCTTCAATTAGAATATCATCAAGTCTTATTGCCTTTCTTGTCTTCATCTTTCTTAAAGCACTTTAACTTCCAACACTTCATTCCTACGATGATTCCTATGATCTCTAATGTCCTCAACTCTACCGATTCCTAAATGAAATTTCCTACATGATCGTCATTTAATAATTTATGAAAATAGCTCCTCTAACTTTCACTAAGACTTTGATTTTCACATTTAATGCCTTTAACATG
>JAOXJP010076571.1:0-15120 GCA_025762735.1 Platanus orientalis
TTGTATATTATTTTAATTTATTTGTACATGACTTAAATGCTTTATATAGTTATTTTAGTCCAGAGTGTCTAATCATGCTCAATATAGATTGAAATTTTCATAATAGTTTATATCGAAATTTTCATAATTTTTATAATATATCAAAGCATTCTAGTGAAATTTCCATTAATCCTCATGACGAATAATCTATCAAAATTGAAATTTTTAACCTTGGATAGGTTTAGAGTTCAAACCTACATCTCAACATTATTATTATCTTTAATTCATGGGCTGGCCCGAAACCCAGCTTTAGGCTTGATCAATTAATGAGGGCCGGGTTCAAACCCCGGCTTGAGCCTAGTCTATAATTTGAGGGTCGGGCCTAGGCCTACCATGGCCCAACCCGAGCCTGGCCCATGCCCACCCCTAAGTATGTAGCATCCACATTGTCACACCTAAAATATGGGCTGAGTAAGAAATATACCAAGTTCATGTAGTAATGATTGAAGCCAAGTGAGTTCAGTGGTAGCACCAGCAAAAACACAATATTCACTTTTAGTGTTATATCTGGCTATAGTAGATTGTTTGCAAGATTGCCAAAAAATGAGATTGTGTCCCATATAAATGAGAAACCCCTCATGGATTTTCAATCATCAGGGAAACCAGCCCAATCCACATTAGAGAATGTGGGTAAATGTGAGGAGTACTTATAAAATGTTAGGCCATAATCAATTGTATGCTTAAGATATCGAAGAATGCGTTTAACGACAACCCAATGTTCATCTGTGGGGTAATGCATGAATTGACATACTTTATTAACTACAAAGAATATATTAGGGCGGGTGAGTGTGACATATTGGAGAGCACCAATTACACTTCAATATAGGGTGACATCTATCATAGTGGTGCCCGAAGTGACTGAAAGCTTGGTAGTGGATGACATAGGTGTGGTCATAAGTTTAGTACCAACCATGTTGGGCTTACGAAGAATGTCTAGAATGTACTTTTGTTGGGAGAGAGTCATGGTAGATCCTGATGAAGTGACTTCCACACCTAAGAAGTAGTGCAAGGGCCCAAAATCTTTGATGCAAATTCTATGCAGAGCTTAGAGATAAGAGATAGAATGGTGCTTAGCTTGTTACCAGTTATCAGAATGTCATCAACATTGATGAGTAGGTAAATGGTTGCCCCCTCTTTGTGATAAATAAAACGTGATGTGTTTGTCTTAAATCTAGTGAATCTGATTTCTATGAGATATGAGTTGAGACGATGGAACCATGCACATGGAGCTTGCTTGAGGCCATAAAGAGACTTTTGAAGATGACACATAATTAGAAAACTGATCATCTACAAACCCTGATGGTTGATGAAGTATACTTCTTCATCAAGGTGGCCATGAAGAAAGGCATTTCTAGCATCTAATTGCTTAACATGCCAACCATTGGAGACAACGAGAGAAAGGACGGTGCGAATGGTAGTAGGTTTGATAATAGGACTGAATGTATCTGCATAGTCAATCCCCTCTTGTTGATTATACCCTTTGACAACTAAACGATCCTTATAATGCTCAATAGACCCATCTGACTTTCTCTTAATTTTGAAAATTCACTAGCAACCCACAATTGGATGATTGGGGGTGGGTGGAGTGAGAACCCATGTACCATTTTGGATGAGAGTATTAAATTCATCTGTCATGGAAGAATGTCAATGGGGAATCTTACTAGCTTGTGAATAGCATGTGGGTTCAATACTCACATCCGCATGAGAAGGCAATGTCATGGGAATGGCATGTTTAGTAGCCAAGTAAGCTTTCGGGATACAAGTTTCATCCTGGGTGAGAGTAATCATATGATGGGTCTGAGTAGGTTAGAGTGATTGATGTTGAATTGGTAACATGGGATTAGGAGGGGGAATGGATGAGCTAGTGGGCTAGGTGGGACCATTTGGGTGGTTGTGATGGAGTTTGATGAAGGTAAGAAAGTAGAGTTTTGTAGTAGTGGAGGTATTAGAGAGGGACCATAAAAAAGGTGGGTTAGGTGGAGAGAGTAAAAGTGGAGGTAATTGTGAAACATTAGTTAATGGAAAATAAGATTCATCAAAGACCATGTGGCAACTTACAATGATTTTCCCGTTGCCAAGTTATAGCACTTTTAGCCACGATGTTTGTTGTTGTGTCCCAAAAAGGCACATGTGGTGGAATGATAATCCAATTTATGCGAGTTATAAGGCCGTAATAATGGATAACATGTGCATCCAAAAACCCTTAACAAAGAATAATCAGGAAGATGACCATAGAAACGCTCAAAAGGTGACATATTAGCAATGATAAGGGAAAATAGTCTATTAACGAGGTTGATTGCATAATCAAAAGCATTGCTCTAAAACTTTGAAGGCATCGAACTATGAGCCATAAGAGAGACCGGTTTCTACTATATGTCAATGCTTGCATTCGACAAAGACATTTTGCTCATGTGTATAGGGGTAGGAAACCCTATGTAAAATGCCTAAATAACACAAGAATCTAGATAAAGATTGAAATTCACCTCCCCAATCAGAATGAAAATGCTTAATGTAACAATTAAAAAAGTTTTCTACCATTAATTTAAATTGCTTAAAAATTGGCAGGACATCAAATTTATTGAATAAAGGAAAAATCCATGTGTATTTAATGAAGTCATCCAAAAAATGAATATAATAACAATGATTCTCATGAGACAGTACAAGGGAAAGGCCCCAAACATCATAAAATATAAAATTAAGGGAAGCAGTGTTCTTGATAATGCTTTAAGAAAATGGCAACCTGCATGATTTTCCTTTCTGGCATGTTTCACATACACTTGGATGCTTGTACTGGAAGAGTAAATCTAGAGACAATGCGGCGAGTCGTAGTAAAAGTCAGATGACTGAGTCAGTTATGCCATTAAATGAGGGAGGTCCTGTCACTAAGAAAGACCTATTTACTGATACTACTACTGCGACTGCTACTAATGTTACTACCAAAATTCAACTAATAAAAACCTCCTTTACTCAGGCCGCGGAGGAGGATTGTCTCAGAAGTGTGATCCTTAATAAGAAAATAATGTGGATGAAATTCCAAAATAAGCATTGTTATCCTTCATAAATTGATACGCAGATAAAAGATTTTTTGCAATATGGGAAACACATAAAATATCTTTAAATAGAAAATGAGAAAAATTAATATGAAAAAGAGAGGCGTTAGTATGAGATATAGGCAAAACTAAGCCATTACCAATGCGAATAATATCACTACCACTGTAATCATTCTGGATAGAGAGCTTTAAGAGAAAACTGTGATGTGATTTCTAGCACCCGAGTTAGGATACCACAAGTCCTGAGAAGTGGAGGGAGTTGCATAGTAGGCACTAGTATTATGGGCCTCAAGGTATAGTGCATGGTTAAACCATTGATAACAGTATAAAACAATATAACCAACTCAACCACATACTTGACATGAAGGCTAATTGGATTGAGGTTGATGGCTAGTGTGAGGAGGAAAACCTTGACCATGGCTAGAGCCATGTCCACAACTTTGACTGTTGCCACAACCTTTTAAGTGGCCATAGCCCCGGTCCCGATTAAAGGAACCGTGAGGTGCTTGATTGGTAAATGGAGTGCCTAAGTCATTCTTGTTTGCAACATTGGCAGATCGAAGCTTGCCTAAGTTCAGATTGAGTAGCATTCTGACCGATTTCCTCACTCAATAACAGACCATGGAGATCCAAGAATTTAATAGGAGTGTCACATGTGGTAATTAATGGACATGACAAATGTTGGAAAACAGTTTTGAAACACCTTGATTTTGTATGCCCATATTCAAAATATGACTGGGTATGCCTATTTGAGCTAAAATAAAAGTAGGACCCACAAGTTGTTTAAGGTGGGTTCATGTTCACCTCAATGAGGAGAACAATGCTGTATAGTTGGATACTCAAAACCGTTAATGGGTGAATGAAAAATTGTCTCCAAAAGTGCCTAGTTGATCACTGGTAAAACTGATAAAAATGTGTGAAATTTGAATAATTCCACATGGACTAGACCATAAAACTTTGTGTGTTCACATACACTAATGTTGAACATGAGTTTGGACCCCAAGGGGTACCACTGTATTGTGGATGGGGGAGGACCTAGCCAACATGGGCCGGGCCTATATTTAAACACACAAGTGTGCCTGGTCAGCTTAGCTAGGTTGGGTTAATAAGAAAAATTATTATTATTATTATTATTATTATTTCTCTCTCCCAGATTCAATTATACATGTGGCAGACATGTTTTACAGTTTTGCCTTTGTGGGAGTATGTCCATTGGTATGAATTTTACAGTTATGCCCTTAGTGACTGTTGGAACGAATAAACACACATGTAGTTATTAAATCACACTCATTGACTCATGTTTGTTTCATACAGATATGTAAGTACTTCTTAAATCATCATCTTTTACATGTCTTTTTTGTAAAAATGTGTAAGTGGTTATTAAATTGCAACTTTCTGCATTCGTGTCTATTCGAAGACCAAAGGTTGTGTCTCTATGCCTATTTCGAACAAACATGAACAAGTCTATGAATAAATGTCCCTCCATTTTATCTACTCGATTTTTCAATTACAAAATTCCGAATTCAAAAATTTAGCTAGATTGTACAAATTCGTGTAAGTTTTTCTCCTATAGAAAAAGAAAAGGAAAGAAAAAAAAAATTATGGATCATTGACTCTTGATACTAAGAAAGATTTTGGAAAGTCTTACACAACCCTCATTTTGATTGAGGAGACTGTATTTATAAAATATGTTTGAATTTTGAATATACTTTAAATACGTTTGAATGATCCCTTGATTTGTGGGATTGGTTACAACTTTCAATCTACCAGAATTAATTTGAGTTCAACAACCCATGTCAATAGAACAAAATCACTAGATAAGTGATTTGGTTATGTGACGTGTCATGATACATTAACACTATCTTATGGTGGCTTTCACTTTAGTCCGATAGTCTTTTTGACCTTTTATGATGACTCTTCACTCTGATTCAGACAACCATTTTTATGTCATAGCAGCTTTCACTATGGTCCAAGTTATCCTCTCCACATGTTGTCCCCTCCTTGACTCGAACTCACCTCTAATATCAATTATTATGAATCTAACTAATACACCAAAAACCCCAAAACTGATGAAATGCATTAGGCTAGGCTCTTAAACCTTGGAGACCATAACAAGTGATCCGAGTGGTTGGACTAGATATGGCCTGTTTGGGTTGACATGGTTCCCCATGAAGAACTTTCTTGTATCAGCTGTCATCTTTTATTCCTTTTTCCCCTTTGCTTGGCCACATCAGTGAGTGCAAATGGGTTTAACAAGCCACAAACTGTCCCTTGAATCCTACCCAAAACCGAATTGGATCTAAGATTTATACACTTTCTATCTTGGTTGAAACTACGGCTGTATCCATGGCTCTCAACCTGGCTTGATGACAAACCAGGTTTGGATCGGTTCAGTAGGCCTGAGGGAAAGCCTGATTATGGCAGGTTGGGTTCGTGTTGCATCAAGATAAGGGTATATGACTACGTGGGTCAACTAAAATCCAACCCATTTATTAATCATGTCAAAAGCAAGGTTAACCTGTTTTGACCCAAAACATTTTTACAGTCAACCTAACCTGCTTATTTCACATTGGATTCATGTCAGGATCACAGGTTATGTGGTAATTCATGTTGACGGGTTAGATTCATATAGTATAAAATTGAAAGATATACGATTATATGGGTTAACCCATACCCAACTCATTGATTAATAGTGTCAAAACGTGTCACTCCATTTTGACCCGTAACACACTTACAATCAACCCTAACCTGCCTATTTCATGTTGGGTTCGTTTGTTGCCTTCACGTGTCAAACATTACTACCCCTAGCCTGGGCCAGGAATAAAGTCTCTATTCCTCTGCTCATGATAAATTGATAATTGTCACTCCCATGGATACTTTTCAAAATTTGTGATGACGCTGCCGACATTCATACTGCGGAGCAAATCTTTTGAGCGTAATGTGTGACCTCACCACGGACTGATACACAGTGCGTACAAGGTTGTGGTGGAGGCAGTGGTTCCATGTCTTCTCCTTTTTATTCTTCTAAGTTCTTACTACTCGTAATTTGTCCCTGTCCCTGTCCGTGAAAGCCTGTTGAATGATAAAGCATGGCCGAGTGGGGCCATTTGCCTTTGGAAAATAGGGCCAAATCTCCTGTGACCCAAATTGGTGTGACCACTCACACCACAGGATGACATCTGGATGCATAAGGTTAAAAGCGCCAATACAAAATGCATGTACTAAAAAAGGGCACCAAAATAAAAAAACACATCATGCTTCAGTGTATCAAAGTCTATGATACACAGAATTTCTCTATTGTTTTTTCTGTCTAGAACCACATCCTCTGCACCAGTGGTGTACATGTGCCCTCTCAAAGGGGGTGGGCCCATGTGTACAGCCGCTACCCTCCTAAGATAGGGCGCGGACTTGTATCCTCTGCACCACCTTACGGTGTGCCATCGACACAAAGGGGGGTGAGGTCCTGTAAAAAGTGTATGGTCCCACCCCCTCTTTGTGTCTGTGGCTGACCATGGTGCACCATAAGGTGGGGCAGAGGATACACTTCCAAAAGGTGTTTCTAAAGGGCACACGCACACCTCAGAAGCGGAGGGTTGCACACCCTTTCTGTTTTTCCTCCTTTATTACGGCTTGATATCCTCTGTGATCCCTCCCTTTGCGATGCACGAGGGCCAAGGCAGAGGGGAGAAATCAATTCACTTTCAGAGTTGTCACTTCACCCCCAAAAAGTGAATTGATTCCCCTCCCTCTGTCTCAACTCGCGAGCATCGCAGAGGGGATTGGCACAGAGAATATCGCCCCATGCATAATGCTGTTGTTGGTAAAGTTTTAGGTATTAGTGTTATAGGAAAAGGATATTCTGTCCAGGGTTTGGTGTCTAGATGGTATTTAGGACACCAGGAGAAATCATACATAATAAAATGCATATTTCATAATAAAAAAAATGCATCACTTACCGTCTATATGACCCCCCTGATGTCCTGGATACCAAATCCTGGACAGAACATCATTTCCCTATTTTGTGGGATTTGTTGTTTAGTCCCACATTGGCTACAAGAGACATGTGAATGGATGAGGTGGATATAAAAAAAGGCCACAAGCTAAGCAAGAGGACCTGATATCCTCTGCACCGGCCCCCTCTGTGACACTCGAGGGCCAAGGCAGAGGGAGGGAATCAATTCACTTTTGGAGTTGTCACTTCACCCCCAAAAAGTGAATTGATTCCCTCTTCTGTCTAGGCTCCTGAGCGTCGCAGAGGGGGGGCGGTGCAGAGGATATTGCCCCAAACAAAAGAGGTATCTTTGCGCTTGGGGCAATGATGTAGTTAGTGAGGTTATAGCCGAGGCGCGTCAATTGCTGGTTGAAAACTATTTCCAAACCCCCTCTTTGGCTTGGGTGTGGCTCTGGCCATTGAGAACTTCTGGAAGGGCTCCCTCTAATCAAGGGTAAAGCCCTACAATGCTTTAATCACAAAATAATTTGTAATGCATCGTTTCAATTCTCTACCCTCTTTAACTTGAAAATATTGAATCTTAACGACTGACAGCAGGACCTATTATCAAATTTTCTAGTTAGATGAGGCATAGCTTTGCTATTTACATGGGGTTCAAAATTATGTGTGTTTTAGATCAAAAGAATAGAAAAGAAGGAAAGTTGAAGAGAGAGGAAGAGGAAGAGAAGAATGGAATTCTAATTATTAGAGGAGTTGATATAATCTACTTGAGAGAGGGTTGCGGAGAGAGAAAGAGAAGGAGGTGGTTAACGTTTAATGGGCTCACCAGTCATGTAGCACATGAAGGCGTGTTGGGATCGAGAGGACGAAAAGGTGCTTACAGAACGTGGTGAAAAGGGGGGAGTATTGTCTGCGCTGCCCCCCCCCTTGTGCGATGTCATGAGCCGAGACAGAGGGGGGTATCATTTCACTTCTGGGGGGTGATGTGACATCCCCAAAAAGTGAAATGATACCCCCCTTGTGTCTCGGCCCACAACGTTGCACAAGGGAGGCAGCACAGAGGATATGAAGCTGGTGAAAAGAACTTGTCGATGCTTGGTTTCAGAATTGAAGGCCTTCCATGCCTTTTTCCGGGGAAGTATCCTCTGCGCTGCCCCCCTCTGCGACGCTCCCCCAGAGGGGGGGCAGTCAATTCACTTTTTGGGGGTGAAATGACAACTCCAAAAGTGAAATGATTCCTCCCCTCTGCCTTGACCCTCGTGCATTGCAGGGCGGGGGGGGGGGGGGCGGTGCAGAGGATATCAGGCCTTTCGCAGCCAAGATGTGTTTATTCCTATTTTTAACCCTTCACGCTAAGATGCACCACATTTAGGCCATGTTACTATGTTAGGTTAAGCGAACAGGAGACGAGGATTAAAGGAAGTACTAAACTTAATGGCTAAATTAATATGCTGGGCTGAAGCCCACCCACCAAAAGAAATTGTTAAGCCCATATCCAGCCAAGCACAATTCAATCCCGGCCTTTGAGTTCCACTGTCAAAGCCCATCTTGGTTAGGGGTCCAACCCAACTTCTATCTAGGTCCATTGGACCTTAATTGGAGAATGACAACAACACTCAAACCCAAGCCGAAGAATGTATAGCACATTGTGAACGTGCAATATTGATGCCTAATTGGACATACAACTCCAAGCCAATTCAACCTAAGTTGGTTTAAGTTAAATAAAGTATATAGGTTAACTGGATTAGCCATGCATTCTCGTCCATTTTAGCTCCTGTAATGTTTTTGAATTTTCTTAAAAAAACAATACTTGAAAAATAAATACTTTTTGCCATGTGAACAGTTAGAAGGGGGGGAAAGGGGGACCACACTCGGCCAGGTTGTTTGCCTGTCGACCCACTACGAAATCACAACATAAATCATCTGGCATGATTGCTATGATATGCACCCTCCTCCTCTCGGAATGTCGGTGAAAAGAAGAACATAATGTTTAATACAAGAATAAGTAAAGACATAAGAACAAGAACAAAATAAACTACTAATGAAAACTGAAAATAAAACGAAGTAAAGACATAAGAACAAAAACCGAAGTAAACTACTATTTCACTAATATATCTACACCAGAAAACTAAACATAAAACGAAAGAAGAAGATAAAGAACAAGAATGGAAGCACATGTCTTGTATGAAAAACCGGAGCTATTTACCTTTACTTTCCATCAACATGTATCAAAAACCGATGATAAACTACTGAAAACTAGACATATATATTTACTCAGCACATCGCTCTCTTCTCCTCTTAGATCCTCACTCTCCTCAATTCTTTTTAAAGATTATAGACACAAATTTCATGCATAAATCCGCAACACGAAATAAATGTAACAAATTCAATAAATGAATATTTTTAATAAAGAATTGGTACAATCTCCTTGATTTTTACACTTTTTTACAAAAGAGTAAAACCTTTGATTCTTGATCGACGGAATCTAAGGGCATGATGGCGTGTTTCTTGGATTCAAATGTTGATGATGCTTGATTATAGGGGAATCACTTCTCTTTGGGACTTTGCGTTTTATTCAAAAAGAAAAGAAACACCTTGAATCTCACTCTCAAGACCGGATTTGTGGCGTATCTTTGATATACAAGAAGTCTTCTTCTCGCTAACAACGAACTGTTATTGATAGAGAAACTGTAAAGTATGTCTTGAGTCTTTAAGCCTTTGAAAAACTCTGGAGATGTTTTGGGAGTCTTATCCTCTCTAGAGCTTCTTGCTTTAAGTCTTTTTCAAAAGCCCTTTTCTTTATGTGAAAGGAGAGTATTTATAGATTTATGGTTAGAATCTTGCCAAACCTTTGATTGAGTGTTCATTGTATGCTCTTACCCATTTTAGTCTAAAAAATTGTTTGCACCTTCCTTGTTTGGATAGAAGTGCGATTTATGAAATTATTTATATTCCATGAGTGGCATAACCTTCATTTTTTACCCCAGAGAATTTAGATTTGATTTTATTCAAATCTCTCTCATGTGGGTCCCATACTAGCTGGGTTTTCTGGTCAACTAATGGGCTGAGACATGTGTGGGCTTGGTGGTCTTATGGGTTATTATTTGAAACTCAGACCAGACCCAATGGATTTGTCCCTTTAATTGGACTTAATTTATGAGTGTAAGGCCTATACATGACGCTTTGGCCTTTATGTATAAATTTGAGAAGGTGTAGGACCATATTTGCAATTTAAATAAAATTTATGTATCTACAAAGATGTTTTTGATGGTGCAATATTGGCCATGGTTAGTGGGAGAACCAACATTTTGAAACATAGCGTCGTGGTCAAGATAAGCATATACTTCACGTACAGGTCTAGAATGGCAATCATATGCATGATACATGAGAGTAAGGATGGTTTTGAATTTATAGAGATTCTTGTTAGGGTTCTTCACTTGGCATATTTGACATATGATTTCTCTCCCCTTCATTCTTCTATTTAGCATAGTTTGTCAACTTGGATTTTTTACTCGACTTAGTTAGTTTAGGAGTGGAGTCAACTCGAAAGTCACTAGAGTCAATTAAGGGAGTCATGTCATTTTTATTTTTATGAGATAAAAAAAATTAGTTAAAATTATTATATCTATAATAATTTAAACTAATTTTATATCTCATAAAAATAAAAATAAAAATGACAAACTACTATATTAGTTTACATGGTATATTTTGTATTCAACTTAAGTATTGTCCATTTTCCTCATAAATATAAATATTTTGTGGTATTATGACTTGAAAATCAAAAAATTAACTATATAAACTACTAATAGTCTAATATTATACCAAGGTAGATGTAATTAATTATAACTCTAAACTCAAATTTAAAGTAAAAGCAGTGTTTGTCGACTCAGATTTTTTACTTGACTTAAATAACTCACGAGTCAACCGACTCATGAGTTATTGGAGTCAACTCAGGAAGTCATGATTTTTTTTTCATTTTTAAAAAATATATAAAAATGTATTAAAAAAATACATTTATCATTTTTGTTCAAGTGTTGGCTACTGTTAATATTTTTTTAGTGTCATAACTTGAATAACAAAAATTTATTATAAAACTACTAATAATCAAATACCAAAGGAAGGTAGATGATTGTCCCGGATTTATCTTTTACCAATGCCTAAGACTATGCAGTACTCGTGCTACTCTCGTTTATATACAAATTAGCATAACCCAGCACTCACACTTAGTCGTTGTGCTAGAATAGAGCACAAGTATAACACAAAAAATATCACTTCACTACATACTTAAGAGAATTCACAACTTGAGACTCTTCTTATTGTAAAAAATGAGGGATCCTCCCCTTTATATAGGTAAGTCATATCCTTATGTTCCCTTAAGATCTCGCCATTTGTCATGCATCCAATGGTATGGAGTCTTTCAAAATGCTCCATCACTTCTTGTGGATTCTTCTAGAATCTTCCATAGAAATATCTAAAATCCTCCTACTTCTAAAATTTTCTAGAACATTCCCAATATGACCAAGTTATAGTAGACTTTGACAGACACCTGCAACTAATGTACCACAACTACCATGTATAAACCTTCTAATTCTATTTACAAAATGTACAAATGTGTTAGGCTAGAGGCCTAAACTTCGGCCTATCGCACAGATTCTAACATATAACTAATTGTAAACTCTAAAGTTTAAAATAAAATAAAAAAACTACTATTAGTATTAATATATTGAAAAAACAAAGTATATATTTTCAACACAAACATAAAAACAAAATACAATCTCTAAGGTCCAAGTTTATATGGTTAAAAGTTCAAGTTTAAAGTCTATTTTTCTTACCACTTTAACCTTAATTCATCTAAGTTCTTTACTATTTCTTCTTCTAAGGTTTAGAATGCCTTTGAGAGCTCATTTGTTGGAGACCTTATAAAAGAAACCTTAAGCCCCCCCTCAAAAAAAAATGGAGTTATTAGTATTATTATTATTGTGTTCCAACTTGGTTTCAGGTCATTTTAAAGTTTACAAGACTTGGTTGAATTACATGAATCGGTTCGAGTCAAATGAGTTTACCGAGTTAAACACTTGACTTAATGATCAAGTCAAATATAGTTCAAAGTCAACAACATGACTCGACTCGTGAGATTTAGGAATAGAGTCAACTCGGGGAGTCGACAAACTATGCTATTTAGAGAATGAAACATTCCATCAATGAATTTTGTGTCAAGGCCTGACCAAATAGCTAATCAACAGAGCAAATCAGTATCAAAAGCAAAAAGGAAGAAAAAGAAAACTAGAAAGATGAAATAGTATGAAAATACCTCTCTAAGGAAAGTGTCTGAAACGTCGCATGATTAACAAAGCAAAGCGAGTAAGAGCAAATGCAAAAAAGCAGAAGCAGCAGAGCAAATAAAAAAAAGTTGGAATGAAAAAGAAATGAAAGAAAAGAAAAGTAGCTTTATAATGGATTAGGTAGGGCTAAACGGAGCGAATTTAAAGTTGTTCGATTTGAATCCACATCCACACAGAATTCTAATTCAAATCTGAATTATAATTCTAATCTGCACCCGAATTCTAATCCACATCCAAATTCACATTTAAAAAAAAAACCTCACTGTCAGCAACCGCAAAGTCGCCAATCACTTGCTTTGATCCACCTCTCGATCTCGTCTTCTAGCTCTGACCACGCCATGTTTTGAACTTCTTCACGCATCAATCGCGAATCAAACAATAGCACATCCATCACAAATCAAACGAGAGATTCCCATTAACTTCCCCTTCCCCGTCTTTGTCATCCTCTGAATCAAACGAGAGATCCCCACCATACCATACAAACTAGTCTGGAGAGTGAGAGATAGGGCTATCAATTAGGCCGGGCTGATGTCTGCCCAAACTCAACCCGTTTTAAAATTTTGGCCCAATCTCAACCCGTTTTAAAACAATGGGTTTCGGGCAGAGTTTGGGCAGCCCGAATTAAAACTCTTTCTTAATTTTTGGGTTTAATTTAGGCTCATAATTACCCCTAAATCCATATTATATGGGGGTTTTTAACAGTTGACACTTGAACTATTTGATGATAGTAAATTTCTTTAAAATATATGAATCCCAAAAAGAATAAAAAAAAAAATATATAAAGCTAATATCACCATATAAATAAAATTATTACTTGTTAACTAGTTCAGACCAAACCGGGTTGGGCCTCAGGTTGAACTTGAGCTTGTCCAAACTCGGCCCAAATAAGACTTTGGGCCTAGAAGTTTGGCCCAAACTCAACCCAGCCGAGAATTAGGTTGGCCTAGCTCAATTATTTTTCGGGTCGGACATGTCGAGCTTCGGACCAGCCTGGCCCAATTGACAGCCTTCACTACGAAGGTATGGAAGTGAAACAGATATAGTTGTTCCACTAAGTGCTATGGTCAATAAAAGACAACTTTTATTTAGTAATATTCTAGCGAAATAACTGTTGCAAATTTGCACGGGGGTAATGTAATTACAGTTGTATTTGTTTAAATATGCAACTTTAAGGCATGATCAGGCAAGTAGTGTAGTCAAATGAAATATTTAATGATTTTGAAAGATTAATGTTTTATGGAATGGTTGTTTTCTATTTGGAGGGAAATCTAAACAATTATCATTTATTATGATCTAATATATGATGTGAAGAAAAAAATATTATGTGACTTAAAATACATAAAGAAAAAAAGAATGAATCGATCCAATGGTATGTGTGGTCTTCCATCTTGTGAAGCCATTGAGTTAGTAATTGATTGAAAATAAATTTATTTAATGACACTACGATATTTGAGGCTTTGTGGTTTACCCACATTGAAACCTTTATAACGAGTAATTATATGTTCACTGACATGTCAATGGTAAATATCTAGAATACTTAGAACACTTCACATGAAAAACAATTATAAATTTACACCAAGATTCTCATACTTGAGTTTCAATGTCATATACTACAATGTTAAATTTAATATATTTTTATCCAAGATCAATACTTTTATACTAAACCTTGGTCCTGAATTTGAAATCACTGGAAGCATCACCTTTCCTCAAAGCACATTTCAACTCACTAATCTTCTGCGCATCAGCCATCTTCTTAGAAGCCTCTCCGCAGCCTGCAACTTTTGCAATACAATTGGGTCTGGTTGCCACTCAGGAGATCAAAGATTTCCCTGCGCATCTTCAACCCATCCCAACTTGTAGAAAAACAAAAGGTTAAAGAACAGCTTCATTGCCCAACCATAACAAAATTAAATTCATATATAGTATCATATTAGACGGTAAAAAATGGAAATTCCGTGAACTTAAATCAAATAGGTCTGCAAAATTACTGTATATACAACAATATCTATTTATTCCAAATGCCAGAAAGATTACCAACTGATGTTAATCAATCTAGTAGTCACTAAAAAAGAAATTAAAGTGAGAGGACCATGATTCTTCAAACCACCAAAAAAAAAAAAAAAAGGATCGTCAAACCAAGCATTGCACAAACCATTGAATTGGACATGCTCTAACATGGAGAACAGAAAGCCAAGTATATATTAGAGATGAATCTAAATCACTCACATGACACTAAACCATTAATAGAGAAGTGAAATAGTAGAAAATTGTGGGTCATGTAAAATAGGAACACTGCAACAAAAATAGCCTTTGATAGCGTTTAAAAAACACTGTCTATAATTTGCGAAAAGTAAGAAACTTTAGGCAGCGTTTTAAAAACGCTGCTAAAATAAGTATAGACAGCGTTTCTACAATGCTGCAGATAAAGTCATTTAGTAAGTATATCTAAATATTTAAAAAAAGAAAGACAGCGTTTATAAAAGGCCGTCTAAAGTGTGTTTAAATAGAAAAACAGTAAAAAAAAAAAATGGCTCAATTCATCCAAAATGTGACCTTACTGGATGGCCATTAGCATCCCTTCCAGAAGAATACAACAGATTATATGGCTATAATCCTCCAGCAGGTCTATGTCCATACATGTATGCAACCTTGTACATCATACCACACCTTGAACAAAGTCATGGCTCAATTCATAGATAAAGAGTATATCTTCTCATAGTGGAAACTTTTGAAAGCT
>JAOXJP010076582.1:0-15120 GCA_025762735.1 Platanus orientalis
TTGGAAGATTGAGCTCAGAAGAAATTTAAATGATTGGGAAATGGATGAGATGGCCTCTTTTCTCAGGATAGTGGGAAACATTTACCTTAAAAATGAAGTGGAAGATTCTCTAAGGTGGTTTTATTCCAAAAATGGAGTCTTCTCGGTGAGCTCCTATAGAAATCGGATAGGAGATCATGGGGAACAGCTGCTTTCATGGAGGTGAGTGTGAAAGTTAAAAATACACCTCAAAGGTGCTTTTCTTTGTGTGGACAGCTTGTAAAGAAAGGTTACCAACTCTAGACCTTCTCCAGAAGAGAGATATGTGTTTGCCTAATGCTTGCCCGCTTTGCCTTCAAGAGGAGGAATCGGTCAACCACATTTTCATTCATTGTTCCTATGCTACAGAAGTTTGGGAGTATGTGTTTAAAGGGGTTGGAATTTTCGGGGCGTTCCCTAGTGTAGGGGATTTTTTCACATCATGGTACATTTCAAAACCTCTAGAAAGGGTAAGGTTTTATGGACTCTTGTTTTCCTAGCTGTATGTTGGGCTATTTGGTTAGAAAGAAACCAAAGGGTGTTTGAAAACTATGGGAGGCCTGCTTTTAATGTATAAACAAAAGCTAAAGATTTCTTTTGTTTTTGGGGTTTTAGGTGTAAAAGGGTTAGGGGACTACTCAATTGTAGAGACCAAGAGAAGGCTGGGAAATTTATTTAGAAATCAGTCTCGTTTCAGGTGTAAAGGGTTAGGCTTTGGCTTTTGGGGATGCCTTATCCCCACTATCTATGAATCTTTCTTGCAACAAAAAGAAAAAAGTATATCTTTTTGAAAAATAAGAAATTTAAAATTATGGCTGAACAATGGATTCTCCCAATTTAATTGATGTATCATTTATCAGCTAATTGCATCATTTTATACATAAAATAACTAATTTGCTAATTTTTGGAATATTAAAAAATTTAAAAATATATTGAGGAAAATTCTAATCAGACCAAGGTCTTCCAAACCCATGGTTCTAAGGTCTGTTTTCATATAACTTTGCATATTTTTCATTTTCTCCAATTTCTTAAATCCAAATTTAGGCATCTTTGTAAAAGTATGCAAAAAAATCCAAATCTATTGATTGAGCATTTATCCATGCTAATCTATTGATTTTTTATTTATTTTTATTTTTTACAGAAAGAAGAAAAGTTTGAAAAAAATAAAAACCTTTAAATTCATCAAGTGAAAGACATGTGAAACTATTGCTTTGATCTTCATTAAACATGTAGATCCTTAGTTTTACCCTCTGAACCAGTAGACAAAATGGCCTAAATCACCTAACGGCACCTTTAAAGTGAAATTGAGGTCTCAGATGGCATTTGCCTTTTAGGGATTAGTCATCCTTTGTAACCAATCAGTCAATCCTGAGTCAAGTATTGTCCGAATTGTTTATCCAGCCGCTCCTTGACAATATTCGCCAATGTGCTGTGTAGGCCAATCCAGCCCCAAAAATCGGATTGGACTGCCAATCCTTCATTCCATGTTTTGGATGCCTTGCCTTTATGCACTCCTTGAAGCGCACAGCCCAATTGCTTTATCTCTCATGGGATTACAACTTTACGAAATAGAACCTAATAAACCTACAAAACAAACTCTTAAGTGGACCCCACATGATTATCCGTGATCATCTAACTTATTGTTTCTTATGGATGCTCCTACATCACTTTGGATCCAAGGATTTAAATTGCTTTATATGTTTTTTCAAGTGTCTAATTTAGACGATTCTCTTGATTATATTTTATAGTAATCAAGAAATGCTTCAATGTTGGGACTATTCACTATCTGTTTGGAGAGTTCGAAGAGCAATAGTTTTTTCCATGTTGACTGGCATGTTTACATGTGAATCTCACTTTTCAATTTGAATTCAAAACTTGAAGGGTAAGTCATTGTAATTTACCTGATGGTATTTTTCAGGATTCCTTTGAGATCCCCCGAGGTCAAGCTTCAAGGAGTGGAGACATTGAATTAGGCACACAAGCTCCAATGAATTCAGGAGACCTGGGCTTGGAAAATTTTTTCAAACAGGTGGCTGTGGCTTCTTTTAATTATGGTTTCCTGTTTGTGTTGTACAAAATGACGAAAAATGTCACTTTTCGACATTTCTTTTTCAGTAAATGGGGGTTTACTATATTTTTGTGCTTTATTCTTTATATATGACATTTTGAAATGATATACTGGGTGTCGTTTTTGTGCAGGTTCAGCATATTGAGAAACAAATTGACAAGCTTAATAAGCTATTGACCAAGCTCCAGGTACGGATTTCATTTTTATTTCAGCTTCCCAGTTTCATGGATGCTATCTTGTTCGCCTATCACAAATATTTAGAGCAAATTTGGTCTTTGTTTGGTTGCTTATCTCTTTCCACTCTCCTTGAAGGCATTCCATGTTTGTTTAAGACTGTCTGACATTGACACGTGTCCATAACTAGTTACATGGATTTGCACAAAAATTTAGAATTTCTGATAGCATCCTCTCTCCTCTGCTATAATCAATGGAAAATGACTATGAAATTATTATTTTTAGAATATTTTGGCTCAAAAAAGGTACATTTTGGGGGAGATTTTTTTTTGGTGGTTTCTTCTGTTATTGGATATGTGAACTCCCTATACCTAGTTACATGGATATGCACAATAATTATAATTTTTGATAGCATCCTCTCTCCTCTGCTGTAATCAACAAAAAATGACTATATGAAATTAAGATCTGTAGAACACTTTTGCTCCAAAAAAAAAGGTACATTTTGGGGGAGAGATTTGTTTTTGGTGGTTTCATTTGTTTTTAGATATATGAACTCCTTACCCCCCTTACCTGAAGTACCTTCCTAAATGCTGTGAAAGATTCTATTTAATCCATTGAACCTCATGAGTTTCAGAACAAATCTTGGCTAACTGTGCTGGAATGTGTTCCAAACTTCTCAAATGTGATAAATAATGCAATGGAAACCGATCTTTAAAAAAAAATTCAGCTCTCATTTTCGTAAATTTATCCATTCCATCCCAACCATTAAACATGCCCCATATTCATCAAAATAGCTTTTGCAAATGGACTTTTGGATCTGCAAGCAAATAAGAGATACTCCAAATTCTGTCTTGCATGGGAACAAAGAGAATATTTTGAATTCTGGAGTAGATTACACCTAACTATGTGGTTCTGTCAAATAACTCAGCTAACACAATCTCTAGGGTAGGGATTTTCTCATGCAGCTTACTGGATTACACTTAAGCATGTCTTTTAAAAACTCAGAAACTTCAGAGCAAGCAAAATTTTTGTAGCAATAAGCATGAATCTTCTTCCTATGTTATTACTTTAGCATCTCATCCCTGTTCCAGCTCCAAAACTCCTCTTGGTCTAGATGCTGACTGCCAAAACTATATTTCCATCAAGATTGCTTTTAAGTAATGAAATTATGTGCTGTGCATATATCGCTCCTTCATCTAGTCAAGCTTCACACAGCTGAGGGCAGGTGCAAGAATATATTACATTCCTCGTCATTGATGCTGGCAATTCTCCAAGAGAAGTGGCCAATTAGGAACAATATTGAATTAGAAAGAAAAGATAGATTTAGTTTGTGACTCCTTAGTGAGATTATTCTGTCATCCAACGACACAAGGGATAAAACAAAAGACAGATGTTCCAGTGAGAAAAAAAAAAAAGTAGAGGCAAATTGTACTTTGAACCTCATATTGCCTGTCTTTATAATTGCAGAAAGGAAGGTCTAAAATAATGAAGATAGCGAGGGGTTATGGTGCTGGACCTTGACCCATTTTTTACCATGATGGCACTTGTAACAGTAGGTATTTTTGCCAGATTTGTTACTATGAATACATTTAATTTGACAATAATATATGGAACATGATGCATATACAATGACAACAACAGCAACAACAAAGCCTTGTCCCCACTAGAACATAATACATATATATTATTAAAATAGTATAAAATTATTCAGTTCTCCAAAATAACTTGATAATGGCTGTTATAGTGGCAATTGTTAAAGGCCATGCCAGACACAAAATTCTAGTATTCCTACTTCTCGGACTCTCCTACTTCTAACAGAAGCACACTTCTTATTAGAAATATTATGGAACTTCTTAACTAATTTTTAATCCTTCAATTTTAACAAATGGTTTTTCCTCAATCCAAAAGGAAATAACACACTAAATAGCAATCACACCATAGATTTACACTGAATTAGTATTTTGGCCACAACTTATTCAAATCATGTTCGAATTGTGCAATCTAGGACCTTTGGATGGCTAATCAAATAAGTCTTATGTGTACCAAAGTAGAGTCATTAAGAAACTCTGACATGACCAAATCCTTGGTTTTGCACCAGAGTTTTATCTGCAGAGTATGATACTTTTGGGACAACATTACACCATAATCCATACCCAATCAGAACACCTCTCCAATAAAATTATTCTAGAAAATTGACCTACTTGGGTTTTTTATTTTTTATTTATTTCTTTTATGCTTGTGTTGTATCCAATTTATCAATTAATCCACTTGCTTTCTTGGAAAGCATATTGTGGTTGCTATAAAATTATGGTATTTGGCACTCTTCTTAAGGTTTCACATAGGGTATCAATGGGAAATATTGCAGATCTGAATCTGCATTTAGATCTGTCAGATAAGATATGGATCTTAAAATGAAGATTTATTCCTAATCAGATCAAATCCATACCCACCACCTCTTCTTGCTACTACCACTATGATTATACAACTTAGTCGATGGAATCTTTGCATGAAATCATGCTTTTATATTTATATTTGCATAATAATCGGTAACTGTCAATACCTTGCTTTGAGCATCTAGTTATCAACTAGAAGATTGTAAGTTCAAAACCTATCTATGGCTTTTGCTTTGATTTTAATTAAGGATACACATATGAACCTAATCTGAGTTTAATCAGAATGAAGAATCATTAAATGCTCCATCCTCTCGCCACCCCCACCCCCATCCCCCACGAAAAAAATCAAGTTAATAACTTCAATGACAATCCCTAAAGGAAACTATTCTTACACTACATGTCGCTCCTATTCATAGTTGTAGCAAAAAAATTGTTGACTTCCTATATTCTCAAACTTTCCTACCTCTATTTAAATCAATATAAAATATAGAACTTTAAAAAATTTATAATCCAATTGTCAACTCATCTTAACACAACAAAGCCGTTTCCCAATTACTCGCAGTTGTCTGCAAAAATCATGTTTTGCCATTCCATTCTATCTGGGGAAATAGCTGCCATTAAAGCATAAGCACTTACGTTTTTCCTCACTGCAACCAAGTCAATTATGGTCCTCTTTTCATTTTAACGCCTTCAATTTGGTCCATCTCATTTGTTATCCTTGCACATGATTGAACCAGCTTTTTTTTTTTTTTTTTACTGAACCATCTTAGTTGACTTTTCGTCTTTCACTCACCTTATCACCTATAAGTGTTATCCCTAAGCTCCCTCAAATGCATTCATTTCTGATTCCATCCTTTACAATCTTGCCATCCATCCATATCCTCATATCAGCTACATTCATGTTATGTGATGTTTCTTGGCTGCCCAACATTCTGCTCCATAAGGCATGACTGGTCTTTTTTATTTTTTGATGAAAGAAGTTTTCATTAAGGGACGAGAAATCCCAAAAGAAACCGGCAACTACAATGATTAGTTACACACAAAAATAGAAGCCCAACCTATTTGGTACTTGTAACAGAATAATCCCCCAAATGGTGACATTTGTCTGATAAAATCTTCCCTTCAAAAGCACCTCCCTTCTTCATCCACCTTGCTCTAATCCTTTGGGTAACAAAATCATCTTCAATCCTTCCTTGGATGATTGAATTGTGAAAACAAAAATGATCACTTGACTCTGGGCCTGGGGTATCTCCTGGTTATCAATCTTAGCTATTTTTTTTTGTTTTTGATAAGAGAAAATTTTATTGATAAAGAGGGGAGGAAGAACACATAAAGGAGGAGCAAAAAAAAAAAAAAACAAAAGCAAAACCGAGAACAAAACCAAAGACCAATAGATAGCTACATTAATCCAATGGCAAAATTCCACTCCTCAACAAACCTCCCCTGCGATCATTATCACAATCTTGATATCTTCGAGCCCAAAATAAAAGCAAGCTCTTAGCCTTTTTGTACAACTGGCTGGAAGGCTCTGCATAATTGTTGAACACCCTATTGTTTCTCTCTTTCCAAACTGACCACCATATGGAAGTAGACACCATACTCCACAACATCTTCCCTTTAGAGATGAAAGCTGAAGATCTCCAGCTAGCAAGGAAGCTATTCACATCAGGGGAAGCAATCCAGTTCATCCCAAAATCTCTCAGAAGAGCATTCCAAACATCCGATACAAAAGGATAGTGAATCAGCAGATGAGAGATAGACTCTTCGTCCTTGTAGCACAACAAACAAATATTTGTAAGATACATGCCTTTGTGTGATAGGATGTCTATAGTAGAGATTTTTCCTAAGGCTGTCGTCCATAGGAAAAATTGCACTTTTAAGGGCATCATATGATTCCAGATGGCTTTCCACGGAATGCCCATGTCACGGGAGGAGTCAACAAGGATGTAGCAAGATTTTATAGGGAAACACCCTTTGGAACTACCCGTCCACCCTCTTTTATCAACTTGATTCCCATTTAGAAGCACTCTGCCCATCATTTCCATAAGGCTACAAATGTGGGGGATCTCCCAGTCGAAAGCGGCCTTCTCAACCTTAAGCACCACACTACGGAATTGAGACTCCTCTCCATATAATCTGCCACCATGGCATGCCTGTTTATAGCCAAGTCGTAAATACTTGGATATACATCCTTGAGCGGCCTTTCCCCACACCAAATATCCTCCCAGAAATAAATTGTCTCCAGTACCAATCTCATAGCCAACTCCTTTCTTGAATTGATCTAAATGCTTCACTATGCCTTTCCATTAAACTACTACTATACGGCCTGCGAATCTCACAAGGGTTCCAAACATCAGATATCCCATACTTAGCCACTATCACATGCTTCCATAACTAGTCTTCATCCATGCCCAATCGCCACAACCATTTACAGAGCAAGGCTATATTCATAACCACAATCTTGTGAAGACCCATTCCTCCTTTTGACTTTGGGAAGCACACAATGTCCCAAGCAACAAGATGCATACCAAAAGAGCTATCACCACACTTCCATAGGAAATCTGTTTGAATCTTTTCGATTTTCAATGCTATAGACCGCGGAATATTGAACAAAGACATAAAATGGATGGGGACATTAGCAAACGTGGCCTTGAAAAGTGTTAATCTTCCTCCTTCAGAAAGATAGTTGACTTTCCACCCAGCAAGCCTTCGTTGCATTCTTTCGAGTATCGGATTCCAAACATCTAACTGCTTATAAGAGGCTCCAAGAGGGAGGCTCAAATAAGTGATAGGAAGGGTCCCGATCCTACAAACCAAGTCTGCAGCTAGCATATCGATGTTGGGGACCTCACCCACTGCAATCAATGAACTTTTGGAAAATTGATCCTCAAACCAAACACAGCCTCAAAACACCTCAAGATACATCTAAGATACCTAATCTGCCTTTGGGAATTGTTGCATAAAATCAACATACCATCAACAAATTGAAGATGAGAAACTGGCATCCCACTTGCCCCACCTTGAAACCTTCTAGCATCCCCACCTCCACAGTCCTGTTAAGCATACCACTCAATACCTCCACCACCAAGAGAAAAATGAGCGGGGAAATAGGATCTCCTTGCCTTAGCCCATGGGAGCACCCAATAATGCCTGTCGGAATCTCATTAATCATGATGGAAAAGGAAGCCATACTAACACATTTATGAATTCACTGATGCCATTTAACACCAAAACCAAATCTCCTGAGCACATCAAGCAAAAAACTCCAACATGGTCATAAGCTTTCTCCATATCCCCTTTGCAAAACACCCTTGGTGTACCCTCCCTGATTCTAGAATCAATGCATTTGTTGGCACATAGGGAGCCATCCAGAATTGATCTTCCTTTTAGAAAAGCACCTTGAGCTTGGGACACCATCGACGTGAGCACAGACTTAAGTCTAGAGGCTAAACATTTAGAGATGATTTTATAAGTACTCCCAAGGAGACAAATTGGATGAAAATCACTCACTAACTCTGCACCTTCCTTCTTCGGGATTAGGGAGAGATTGGAAGAATCAATGCCTTTATCAAGGAAACTTCTATTGTAGAAATCATTGAGCACATTCATCGAATCCTCTTTCACCACTTCCCAACAAGATGTGTAGAAAGCTATAGGGAAACCATCTAGTCTAGGAGCCTTGTCACCCTCTAAATCCCACACTGTTGTCTTAACTTCCTCCTCACAGAAAGGTCTTTCCAACCAAGCAGCATTAAAATTAGAGATTCTGGGGATATGGAGGCCATCAATCGTTGGGCGTCTAGGATAGGGCTTAGAGAAAAGGTTTATGAAATAATCCTCCATATGAGCTCTAATTTCCATCTCGTTGTACATGTAAGAATTCCCAACCTTGAGGCGACGAATCATGTTCACTCCTCTACGACAAGAAGCCATCTTGTGAAAGAAAGCTGTATTTTCATCACCCTCCTTTAACCAATGGACCCTGGACTTTTGCTTCCACATAATCTCTTCCAATTCCACCAATTTACGGAATTCATCTTTTGCTACCATTCTCCAACATCTTTCTTCATCTAACAAGCCCACCTGCATCTCTTTATCATCTCATTTTTTATGCTTTCTAGTGCTTTGATTTTACAATCCTCAATGTTTCCAAAGACGTTCTTGTTCCACCCTCTTAATTTGTCCCGGATAACTTTTAGCTATAGCCTAAAGACTTGCCCAAAATGGCTAGAAACCTCACAAGAGTTCCACCAATTTTTAATGGTATCCACAAAACTAGGTGCTTCAGCCACATGAGTTGGAAGCGAAATGGCTTTGGACTTGTTGAGATTTCACCTCCATGTAAGAAAATAGGCAAGTGATCGGACGTCGGTCTTGGGAGAGCCATAGACACCACCAACGATAATTACTCATCCCACTCTGAAGAGATCAGGAATCTATCAAGTTTACTCATGGTTGGGTTGACTTGAAAATTTGACCAAGTATAAGGAGGACCCATAATTGACATGTCCATAAGACCTAATCTATCTACAAAACTTCCAAGAAGGTCCATTCCCTGGGATCTTCTCCTTCCCCCATGCCTCTCCTCCGTAAACAAAACCTCATTGAAATCACTCCCTATGCACCATGGAAGACTCCTCTAGGATCGAACAGTTTCCAGCTCCATCAAAAAGTTAGGCAAGAGGCTTGAATTTGTGGAGCCATAAACACCCGATATCATCCAACAGCGAAGGTCCCCCTTAATTTGCCCAATGACTGATAAAGAGTAAACACTAATCACCCTATCATCAACCTCCACTCTAATTTTATCCCACAGCATAAGGATGCCCCCAGACCTTCCTTGGGACAGAACCAAACACCACCCAATATCTCTAATGCAACTTATTTCTTTAATCATCATTGGTGTAACAGTCACCAATTTGGTTTCCTACAAAATTCCGACATCTGCTCTCTGTAGATTGCAAAGATTTCTAACCATGATTCTCTTATCTTTGCAACCCAAATCCCTCATATTCCATGAGATAATTTTGAGCTTCATTTGTATAAACTCTTAAGACCCTTGACCGTCCTCTCCGAAGATCTCTCAATTGAAGCTTCACCTTTATCATAGGAAATGCCGCACTATAGGTTTTTAAGTTCTCTTGGAATCTTTTCACCCCCTCTCCTCTCTGCCTTAATCATATCTTTTCCTCTCATCTGATTTTTCTATAGCGGTGCAAAAAAAGCCCATGATTCCTCTTCCATCCCCTAAAAGGAGATGCCCATCACCTTGTTGACTTCTTCGATTTTTTCCAACACCCAAGAAGAAATTGCAACTACCGGATCAGGCATTTCATCCATTGCTGTCAACACCCAACATTCTGCCCCCTCATAGCCATTTTTTACATTTTCACCGATTAAACATCTCGGCCACTTCAAGAGAGCTAGCATTAACCCCTATTCCCGACCACTCCTTCAACCCCATATTAAAATGTGTGTCCCTGTCCACCCATTTACCTGCTCCCATTCACTCATCCGCCAACACCATATCCCTTTCATAGGAAGAGTTGGCATTGGGGACATCAACCGACGGCACCTCCTCACTACGATCAACCATCAAGGGGAAAGCACAATCTCTCTTTGATAAAATTAACAGAGGTGAAGTTAGGAGGTTCGACACTGACGTAGGCCCACAACCCAGAATACCCTTGCTCCCCAACGTCGACGAGAGGATAGAACTGTACATACTTGGGCGATGAGGAATGCATCCATTTTCAGAAAGCATAGAATACTAGTCCTTCCATTCCCTATGACGAAAGGTTTGAGGTATATCTTCATTCACTACCATGCCTGACCAATAACCTCGATGATTCGGCTGACTTCTCGATCCCTGATGAACAAAGGGTTGCACTGCAACAAGACTATCGTTAAAGTCCTCGATTCTTCTATTAACTAAATTCGGAGCATTAGGAACATCAGCTTGCTCAGCTTCCATCATCGATTTCGTCTCCTTGACCTGAGTTTTTGCCTGGATTACCTTCAGAGAAGTATCGGTGGCCAAGGATTCGTCGCCCAGCACCATAAAAGGGTTTAACGAAGCCCAATTACCAGAACTACCCTCGCCATCCATAAAACGAAGGGACCGAGGATCATTATTCTCGTTTACTAACGAAACAGGAGAAGCCACTGTATTTTCCTTCAATACCCCTGAACATTCCTATTCGACCTTTGAACCTCCACCCATTTTTGAAAAGACCGTGGTGCCCTTGACTTCTTGGAAGACCATTTTGCCCCACTATGGTTATTGAATTTATCAGATCTACCTCCCACAGCCATCGGTTTTTTTCCCTCAATCGATAAGATAGGGCTATTCCCCTCCGTTAAGTTGAGAATCAGCACCAACAGACCAATCCTTTTCCATCATGGCCAAGGGATCACTATTTGAATTCAAAAACTCCCTTCCCCCACTCCCCTAATGTGCTGCACCAATCACAGGGAAGAAATTCCCGCCCTCTCTGATGATGTCAGTCCTAACAGACTGGTATGGCTCCTCCTGCGCACCCAGATTGTGTCGCGTGTACTCCCTCTTTCCACCTTCGCCAACCTTGAGCTCCTACAAACCTCCATTGCCAGCTGGTGGTGCCGCACTATCCACAACAAAAATTTGAACAGGGTACTTGTACCCTTGGTCCTCCACCATAACAACCCGAGGAATGCGACCTAGAGCGCCTTCTTTTACCTGTATCTTCAGTTTACAGTACACTTCTGTGTCATCTAGGGTGCAGCTGAGCCTCACAAAACCACCACAAAGTTCCCCGATGGCCTTCATCATGCCAGGAGACCAAAGGTGAATTGGGAGACCCCTAATGGATACCCAGCGAGGAACATTCAACGAAGAGTGGCAAATAGAGTTCATCCATGGTTGCCAAGCTCTGAAAACCACTTCAAGAGGCACAATTATCTGATTCCCTATCTTGACAAAAGGCTTCACCTCATTGACAGACTCCAAGAAAGCTACAGCTGACAGAGATTGAAGAGCTCTAAGAGTTGGTTTTATCCATTTCTTTAGAAATATAGCCATTAACCTTTCACATTCATTCCATTCGAATGCTTTAATCAATCTGGTGACCACCACCGCATTCTTCCATTTTTCCTGAAAACATCCCCAATTTTCATATAACGTTTGAATACTACTGTTCTGACCATGACCCTTGATTTCGCCGGAAAAAACAGGGGCCAACCATCCACCCCTAGGAATATGAGCAGGTTGCTTTGTGGTCTCCAAACCCCTAGCACCAGAAACAGAATCGACATTCCCGAACTTTGACCCTTCTCTTCCTGGGAGGCTGGGATATCAACTACCGCAGATATGAAAGTACATAGTGCAGATGCCAAATTCCTCAACCCATATCCATCAATGCCTTCTGGAAAAACCACAAACCTTTCATTACGATTGTTCCCAATCGCTGATAACGCAAGATACCTTCCATTTGCATTTTCTTTTCTCACCACAAAAAACACCCTGTCATCAACCCTGATTTTACGCACCAGACATTGCTTCCGATCAACGTTAATGGCATCTTGAATACAATCTACCACCCATCTTAAAATCAATTCCTCAATATAAACAAAATTTGAAAATCTGACCCTTCTTTCCATTATCTTCACTACATCTTCACCCATATCCATCAATGCTACCCATGATTTCTACTCATATTTTTACTTTTTTTTTTTTTTATATATATTCTGTTTTGGTCTGGCTTATCTTAAAACTTTTTGACTCTAAATGGTCCCTTCATAGTTCTAATTTGACATTTACCTTATAATCAGTACCACTAAATAAATACTAAAACTAGTAATCTTTACATATATCTTCACTCTTTTTTATTTTGGTCATACCTCCCTCAGAACATGTCCAGAAATGGGGGTAAGGCTGTGTACATCTTACCCTCCCCAGACCCCGCATTACCGGGAGCCTCATGCACTGGGTCGCCTTTCTTTACCTCCCTCAGAACATGTCTTTAATCTTATAAGCTATCTAACGGCAGGACAACCCTGGCATTTAGGCACTGTTTGCATGGAAAAATATGTTGCAACTTGCAAGTAAATGATATGATGATTTGATTATAGGACACCATGTGTCCCCTTCCCAATGTCTTGAATAAGCCCTTAATAATGGAGCATGTGACCCACTGCACACCATTATTAGATGCTTCATTCCATTATTTTGTCTGTGCCAGTGATAGAAATCTTTTGGTTTCCTCTCTATTGGGTGTGCCTGTGTGTGTGTGTGTGTTGGGGGGGGGGGATATGCATTTGCTTTTACCCTTATTAGTTGGTTAAAATTTTACCCTTATTAGTTGGTTAAAAATATTTTTCTCATCAAAAAAAAAAAAACTTCTTCTAAGTTGCAGTCTCTACTTTGCAATCTCTCTCTCTCTAATTCTTTTACCTCCTACATGAGCTACAAATTGTTGTTAGGGGTGTGCATGGGCCAGGTCCAGGCTGGGCCTTAATAGGCCCGAGTCAGTCTACACAACTTTCTATTTACTAACTCTTTGTATGATGGGTCCATACTTTTTTGTTCGACTATGATGATAAACACTAGGGCTTATAGGAGTAATCGAATTCTACTTGGAGGCATGAAATCCTTGCTATATTGGTTGAGGAATCAAAAATTTCTCAGGGCCACTTTTAACCACATATGAGATTAAAATTCCAACATATATGGCTATTTAATACTAAAAGTAGGGTTACACTTATTGGCAAAGATTTCATGAGGATTTTTGATAGGGGCTTGTAAAATCAGGTAACTTATAGTATCATTTTTTTTTTACTTGCAAATGATGTACACAGGATGCAAATGAAGAGTCAAAGTCCGTAACCAAGGCTGCTGCCATGAAAGGTAATTCCATGCTGTAGCATACTCTGTTCTTGTTCATGCATGCACATGCAAACGAATATATTTATATGTTTTCACATATGAGGGCTAGGTATTTTCTTATGATAACAAATTCTGTGTCCCTAGTAAAAAACAATTAAAGGACATTAATGATTGGTTTTGGGGGGATTCTAAGGGAAATATGTTCTAAGTCGACGCTTTATAATAGGAGTTTCCATAGTATAAAGTTGTTCACATTCTTATCAATCTGAACCCTCTAATCAGTGTGTCCCATTTTGAAGATCCCTAAAGTTAATGTATTCAGGTGATCTTAACAATCTGCTCAGTTGTATTCTCTTAAATGACCAAAACTAAGAAGTTGGTAATCTGGGAATGACAATTATATATTGGATTTTTAAAATCATGCAATCATGCTAATTTTGGTCTAATGGATCTCCTACGCACAGATTGCATAAAATATTAGGTGGTTCTGGATGCATGGAATGTTCAAAACTTGCATTGAGATCAATATGCATTTGACATATTTTAACATTGTCTAAAAAATGCATAGGGTCTTTTTCTTATTTTTCATTGAGAAAAAGGTGGAGATAATACCCAAAATGCCCCTATATATTATTTAAGTACACATTTATGTATTTATATGGGGACAAGTAGTATATGTAAGATGTGGTCGTGGCACACATTGACACCAACTAACCCCAGAAGTTTTAGTTCATTGAGAACCATTTTTCAGCATGGCCGTGGACTCAATGACTTTCGTTCATGGGCTATATGGGCTAGAAGACCAGGTTGAATGTCAATGCAGAGAAACATTCAAAACCCAACAGCTAGAAATAGCCAAACAGGATGGTTTTAATGATTGGGTTCACTAAAGACTGGATCAAAGATTTATAGGGTCAGTTGGTGCCGATTTGTACCACATGGCACAGAATCATGTGAGAGATAGGAATGGTCCCCATGTAATTTTATGTGAGTGGAAGAATAAAGCAGCAAGAAATAGTGCATTTTTCTTGCTTAAAGAAAGTGATTCATTGCTAAAGCTGTTTCCACTTTCCACTAATATATCTGTACCTAATTGGAAATAATCTTCATTATGTAACTCATAAACTGTTAAAACTCTTTACCAAAAAATAAAAAACAAAACTAGTTTCAGATCCCTTTTCGCAATGTAGGTTCTTCAATAAACAAAAATTAAATTACAAGCAATAAATACAAAAGTTAAAACTGATAGTTCTTTCTAAGAGCATCTGTCAAAGTCTTAAATTTCAGGATTTCATTTGGATTGTGAGAATTTTGAAAATTTTGACCAATATCAATCAGGACCTTTACAAACCTTTGGTTTTTCAAAGAAACTTCAAGATTCAATATTTTTTTCAGTACCAATATCAAGGTCTAACTTATGTTCTCCGGACCCTATGGAAAACTCCCAAGGCTGCCACATTGACATGACACATCATGACTATGTGTATAAGATCTTATAGGACATGGCTTAGCCGTAGAATTATGTTTTAGGTTTGAGTAGTTTATTAAGGCCGGCTCTCAACCTGACGCCACCCTCCTCCTTTATCCGGGCTTGGGACCGGCAA
>JAOXJP010076603.1:0-15119 GCA_025762735.1 Platanus orientalis
AAATTACTAAGGGGGTGTCAATAAAAACGAGAATAGTGTTTTTTAGAAAGTCTTAAGTTTGAGTAGTTTTAAATTTTTAGGAAAGTAACTTTTTAGAAAGTTTTATGTTTTAGAAGACTTGGCTAGCTCTTAGCAAGTTTCTAATTGTTTATGGTTGTAAGCCTATTTAAAGACAACCCCTCCCTAATAATTTTATAGTGAAAAATAAGCTAGTTTTTGAAGATTTGGGTGTTCCCAAGGTATGACTGTGATTATGTTCTCCTTTCCAAGGTATCTCTCTTATTTTTTTCTCTTTAGTTTCTTATTTTCCTTTTTTTCTTTTTCTTTTTCTTTTCCTTTTCTTCTTCTCGAATCTCCATTAAAACACCTTCAAGTTTCTGAAATTACATGATTTAACCCATAAATTCTTATCGGAATTTAATGAAATTTTAAATTGTAGAACCCTGGAACACGTCAGAAATGGCTAGGAAAATTTCAGAATTTTCTGACATGTCAGAGGGACACTTTGGTATTTTTCGGATTTTCAGTCCAAAATTACAAAAATACCTTTTTTTGGGCATTTCCCCCCTCATTTTCTACTCTTTCTCATCCTAATCTCTTTTCTTAAATTCAATTATCTGATTTCTTGGTTATTTGTGAGTTCAAATTTAATTCTTGATTTATTTTGCTTCCGTTTATTTTAAATTATTTACGGCCTTGGAAATTATTCTACATCAATTTTGGTATCATCTCCATTGTACTGCATTAATGGGATAGCTCTTATGGTCCATCATCACCCCTTGCTTAACAAACCACGCCAAGTCTCCCTCCACAACCACATATTGGATCAGCCCCAATGAGCGTACCAAATGTAAACCAAATAGTAAGGCCTTTAACTTAGCCGTGATGGCATCACTCGTACCCAACGGCCTAGAGAACACATGAATGCATGAGCCCCATGCGTCTCTCAGACTACCTCCAATTCTAGATAGACCCAGGTTGCCGAGGAGCACCCATCGAAATTGAGCTTAAGGGCCAATCCCGATGGAGCCCTCCAAGAATGACTGATATAGGGATCCTGTGGAGAAGATTTGGCTATACTGGGCGAATCCCTGATAAGAGTATTAATATAAATACCACGGAACAAATCAATCGAAGAGGCCCTCAAGGCAACTTTGAAGGAAATGGTGATGCAGGATATTCCAAGCAATGATACCAATGGATGTAGGGTAGCCTAGATCCTACTTATGTGGGCCCAAATAGAGGTTGCAAAAGTGTTAGAAAGGGTTTAGGGTTTCAAGAAGTGGTTAGGGTTACCCTAAATATCCTCAAACTTAAAAGAAAGTTAGGAAAGAGTTGGAAAAGGGAATCAAAATCAAGATAATTAATTTTAGAAGAATAAAAAAGGGTAGAATAGAAGCAAGAACCCTACTGGACCAAATTCAGGAAATCAGGGCAGTAGAGGTGAAAAGACTAAAATACCCATGACGTGATGTCAGAAAGGTATGAAATTTTGCATGCTAGTATATGGATATAAAAGTGAGATGTAGCTAAAATTTCAAGTCAATCCGATAAGAGGAGGTATATAAAATTATATAAGAAACTTACTGCTGCAGAGATTCAATCAAGAACACCTTTAAGAACTAAAGATAACTAGAACTCAACAAAACAACAAAAGAATTTAAAGGAAAGTAAAGGATTAGAAGGGGTATATAAAGAAAATATTAATTAAAAGAATAAAAAAAGACCCTTTCTTGATAGGGTGATTTCAATAGAAAGAAACCCAAGAATTCCTGCTGTAGTATTACTTGATCTGCAGAATTCAGAGGCTCCAACAGCTTTGTTAGTCACTCCTGAAGACTTTAAGGGCTTTCAAAATAGCACTACACGGCTACAACCATGGGAGAAGAGAAAATTTAATTTCTTAATTTCAATAATCTATAGCTCCATCGTTACATAATGTGCAACCCTGTGTATAGGCTCAAAACCTAAAGAATATGGAAGAACTAAATAACAATCCTATTCTAACTTGGACTTCTTTCTAATCTAGGAGTTCTTAAATAAAGTATGACTCTAAACAGTAATCTTAAATCAACTAGGACTCCTTACTAAACTATGACTAAAACTACTAAAAACACTATTCCTATCACTCACTAATACCCTTTTAGTAATATGGTCATAACTTTCCAAAATCACCTTGGATTTGCACAATATTGGTCTCTTTTGAAAGGTAACTGAATAACCCTTCTAAAGGCTTAAAAAACTAACCAAAAGGCTAGTTTTGACCTTAGAAAACTTGGGCTAAAATTAAGTTACGGGATTACCCTAAATCCCTAAATTAACCTTGAATATAAAAAACCTAAACTACCCATGGTACTATTGGCTTTATAACAAAAGTACCCGATACCTAAATTAACCTAAACAACCTCCACATTATAACCATCTTAAATCTTGCTCTCTTATGAGGTGGAACATACAAGAGCCTCTTTTCGTTGTCTGCATCAAATGGTCTTGATTACGTGTTGTGTGTTCTGTCTTTTGTCTTGGAAAATTCTGTGGTTTTTCTCCTCCCATAGTGTTCAAATGATGACAATGGGAGCATATTTCCATAGAAGCTTACCCCTCCTACCAAAGGGTGCTGGAATCCAACTCCACATAAGTCTTGAATGTCCTGGGGGAAAGCTAAAGATATGCCAAAAATGTTAAGGAAATAACACTAACTCTCCTTTGCAAACTGACTATGAAGAAATAAATGATTTACCAATTCCCTGTTCAGGTAACATATATGGCACACATGGCACACTTGAACTTAATATGGGTGAACGCTTACTTCGACCAAATATGGATTTGAATAATCTTATTAAATTTCATTCTTTGGCTTCTTGTGTGGCATTTGCATTGTCATGTCTTCTTGAAAATCATTTTCATTTTCCAAGAACTTGCCATCATCAAACTCATCTATCCAATACTCTTTCAGTATTAACAACCAACCTTCATACTGCACAGAAAGATTCTCAGGCTTCATCCACACTTGAGCTGGAGAACTCAAATTTTCAATGTACTTCTAAACTACTTTGCAAACCATTTTTTTTTTACCAAAGTATAAGTATTTTTTTCTGGTTTCTTTTCCAGATGTTTCTCGACTTGCCACTTTTTGGCATTCTAACAACAATGTCACATAGGTTGTAGCAGATATGCATGAACATTATGTCTCCAAGACATAATTACAGTACATTAACTTCTTCATCACATTGTTATCTATAAAATACTGATAATATAAAATAAACAAAATAAATTTTCTTCTTGGCTCAATATAATTTTCCTTACAAAAAAAAAAAAAAAAAAAAAACTGGAAAAGAAAAACAACAACAACAACAACAACAACAAACAGCCTTATCCCAACTATTTGGTTGGAAAAGAAAAAACCTATCCTTTTTTCGTTCATGTACGACGAAGACCAATGACTATACTACGGAGAAGGAGTGACACTGTGCAAATCGAATGTGTTAACAGGGCAAGAGGAAGACCAAAATTGGCTTGGGTTGAAGTAGTGAGGAAAGACATGGGTGCTGTTGATTTAACATTAGATATGGTTAGATCGAGTGGAAAGCAAACCAAGATTTGTGTAGCTGACCCAAGGAAAATAAAACTGTCTTTTTTGTATCATTTTTTAACTCACCTTGGTGCTTGATAAAATTATAAGCTCTCTCTGATTGTCCTTTGCTGGATCACTCTAGCATAATGGTTTTTTTTTTTTTTGGATGAATAATTGGACTTCATTTGATAAAGGAAGGGAGAAATACAAAAAAACATTAAGGAAAATCACAAAGACAGACAAAAGAACCCAAAAAAGAGGAGCATTTCCCCAAGACCAAGTCCCTAGGTTGAAGGGAGACTACCCATAGTAGCTAGGTTGAATGAAGACTACCCACCCTTGATTCTGCAAGCTCATTCGCAAGAGAATTAGCCTATCTTAGAATCAAATGGAATGAGATGTTCAAGACAGATGCAAGAAAGCGTTCTTCCTTCATGAAATGAGTTAATCTCCAAGGCCCTCCCCTAGAAATCATCCACCAAATAACTGTAGCTGATCACCTTCCACAATCAACTATTGAATATGAAGAGACTGAGACAACTTCAAACCAAACGACAGTGCCCAGATTGCGTCACCAACCCCAATAGGGTCTGAAAAAGCCTGCAAATACTCTCTTAAGTTGTCTCTCAAAAGTCCTCTTACACTAGATGGGCCCGAGTTACCCAATAAACAACCGTTGAAATTCAGTTTGATGCACAGGACTAGGGGAGGAATCCAAACATGTTTAACCACAGGACAATAAGAGGTGGATCTAACAATTTTTGGAAGGCCCCCAAGAAGCAAGTCAATGGTAAGGTTATGAAATAAATCCATTGTGGAAACCCATAGGGCTACTGTCATGGATATCGTGTCAACCATTTTCCTTATATCCTTGTTATTATCTTGAAAAATTCTTAGGTTACGCTCTTCCCAAATAATCCAAAAATCACGATAGGCACATATATCCACAACAGTTTGCCTTGCTTGCCAAAAGGAGCGGATGGGTATCCTGTAGAAAAGCTATAGAGACAGTAAACATGTTCAATACCAACCTTCCACTGATGGTGTCGCATATCCCCAGTGTTCACACACTTGTGGACAACTTCCTAACACAAAGCCTTTTATCTAGGAGCTGCATAATTATTCCACAACATCTTACAAGGAAATGAGGTAGTGGAGGTATTATAAGGGCCATGAAGGATCAATGAAGGGGGAAAAAACACCATTTGGAGACAAGGACCAAATTTGGAGTCTTGGGATGTTGTATTTATGAAGACATTAGAGAGGAAAGAGGTAAGAGAAGATATTTCCTCCAATTCGGAATCTCTCAGCCCTCGGTGAAGACCTAAATCCCAAGTTAAACATGAAGAAGGTTTGGATTGGAATAAAATTTTGAAATAGTCAACCCTTTCTTATGGGTCACTGAAAATATCCTATTAAATTTCTGGATCAAAAGAATCTCACCCTATACTGGTAATTTATTCCTAATCTTTTTGGCTTTTTCTAGTTACACTTATGGATTTTTGAATCCTCCTGTTTGATTATGATCATAAAAAAACCACTCAATTTTGGATTTATTGGCCCTGATACCAATTGTAGGAGCCCATAAATTGATGAAGGAAACCTAAGAAAAAGGTTCCTACAAGGGAAGTATGATGGGAGAAGGCAAGAAACAAAGTAAAGAAAAGTAAGAACTTGATGCAGCTGGATTGGTGAAAGTATCTGCCCAAGCGTAGGCACTATCAAGTCACACCACAACACTTGTGTGTTCTACCCAATGAGAGAGAACTTCTGAATTTTTATTGATGATTTGAGAATACAAGGAAGAGGTCCTTATGTAGGCCTCATAGTAATCCAAATAAAGTAGTTCTCTCTCTTTTTGGTACATGGATTTCCTTTTCCTAAAGCAAACATTCAATGAATCTAGACATAAGCCAAATAAAAGAGCTAAAACCAAACAAAGGAATTAAAGCCAAATAAAGTAAATGAATTAGAGTTTAGACAACTATTCTAATAAACCCAATCATACAATTTAATGCCTTGTTTATCCGGATGATGACTACACATTTGGCAAGGACTTAATGCCTTATTTGTTTGATTAGCTGTTGCACATAGCTGGACTGGATTGGGCTTATTAGACCGAATGTGGGTCCATACTTGGGCTTGGCCCATGAGTCTTGGGACCACTTGATATGGGCTGACTTGTTTCATCTCTCCTCTTGAAAGGACTTGACTCCGACGAGTTGAAAGCCTGGTATCGCTCATAGAGGTCAGGATTAAGTCGCTAAAAGTCGGTCGTTGTAATCCACGTGGCATCAGAAGGTGGTCTTCCTTGTCCATTCAATGGACAATAAACTTTTGATAACCACCTTGGTGTGTGGAGATGATCTGGTCATCAAGAACATTCATGATTGTGTCCTTAGCTAGTGGAATGGTTGGAAGTGTGATAACTTGCTCCTCGTTGCTTTCATCAGCAAAATGCCCATGATAAATAGTAAGATCTTCCACATTAAATGCCGGGTTGATAGCTAAATCTGGTGGAAGATCTAGAACATCAGTGTTGGCACTAATCTTCTTAAGGATTTTGAATGGACCTGCATTACGAGGATGAAGCTTCTTTGAGGAACCAGAGGGTAACTGTTCAGAATGAATTCGAACCATAACCATGTCACCTTCCTTGAATTCAATAGGATGGCGTCTTACATTTGCATGTTGTTTATCTCTCTCATTACTTGTAGCAATATTACGACAAACTTCATCATGAACTTGCTGCATGTGGTGGATAAAATCATCAACAGATGCTTATTCTCATTTCTATGGGTAGAGGAGCCAGGTCGACTGGAATGCATGGATGAATACCGGTCACTGCTTCAAAAGGGGACATCCCTATGGACCTGTTTGATTGAATTATCATAGGCAAATTCAACCATGGGCAACACAAGGTCCCACGTAGCTATATGGTCACGAACAAGGCACCATAATAACTTGCCTAAGCTACAATTTACCACTTCCGTCTGACCATCGGTCTAAGGATGGTAGGCAGTGGAAAACTGAAATTTGGTTTTCGTTGCCATCCAAAGGGTCTTCCAAAAATAGCTCATGAATTTTGTGTCATGGTCTAACACAATTGTCTTTGGAAGTCCATGAAGACGAACAACCTTTCAGAAAAATAATTAAACAATCTTAGAGGCATTTGCTATAGTTGAACAAGGTATGAAATGAACTATCTTTGAAAATCGATCAACCACCATGAATACAGAGTCGACTCTTCCAGTAGTCTTTGGCAGACCCAAAACAAAGTCCATGTTAAGATCTTCCCATGGAGCATGTGGGACTAGTTGTGACTGATACAATCCACTACTTTTCTTTTGACCCTTAGCGAGTTGACAAACTCGGCATAACTCACAAAATTTTGCAATGTTTGTTTTTAGGCGGGGCCAAAAGTACCTATCACCAATGAGTGCTAGGGTCTTATCTTGACCCAGGTGACCACTACATCCTCCACCATACAATTCTCTTTCAACATGTTCGCGAATGGCTATGGTTGGCAAACAAAGTTGTGTCCCTAAAAACCAATAACCATCATGAATACTGATGTGTGGATGCTTCATATGTTCTCCACTAAGAATGTCCACATAAATATGCCCGAAATCTTTGTCTTCAAAATACTCACGTTGTATCTTTTTGAACCCTGTAACAGTGATTGACATGACTGACAATAAGTGTGCATGACGGCTCAATGCATCAACCACTTTATTATCTTTGCCAGCCTTATGTTGAATAACAAAGGAGAACTCTTGTAGATAGGCACTCCATTTGACATGACGAGCACTCATATTCTGTTGAGAGTTTAAGTGCTTAAGTGATTCATGGTCAGAGTATAAGACGAACTCTTTGCCAAGCAAATAGTGTTGCCAATGTTGAAGTGATTGAACAACAACATAGAACTCCAAGTCATAGGTAGAATACTGTTGCTTTGCATCAGAGAACTTCTCACTAAAGAATGCTATTCTATGACCTTCTTGACTAAGTACTCTACCAATGCCAGTGTTGGAGGTGTCGAAACTCACCTCAAATACCTTCTGGAAATCGAGAAGGTGCAAAACTGGAGCTTTTGTTATTTTACGTTTGATCCTGTCAAACGCACTTGTTACTGCACTTGACTATCGGAATTCTCTTTGTTTCATGCAATCGGTAATCGGAACCCATGATGCTGCTAAAGTTCCGCACGAAATGCCTGTAGAACGTAGCAAGTCCATGGAAGCTACAAACCTTCGAGATAGTAGTTGGTGTTGGCTAATCAACAATGGCTTTCACCTTGGTAGAGTCCACATCTACACCTTTTGATGAGACAATGTATCCTAGGAAGACCACTGAGGTACTCATTAAAGTGCATTTCTTAAGGTTGATGTAGAAACATTCACGGCAAAGGACTCTGAAGATATGTGCCAAGTGATCAAGGTGTTCCTCCTTGGACTTACTGTAAACAAGAATATCGTCAAAATAGACAACAACAAACTTGCCAATAAAAGGGTGAAGCAATTGTGTCATGATGTGCATGAAAGTGCTAAGTGCATTTGTAAGACCAAATGGCATAACAAGCCACTCATACAAACCGTCCTTTGTTTTGAATGCCATCTTCCATTCATCACCAGTTCGGATGCGTATTTGGTGGTATACACTGCGAAGATCTATCTTGGAGAAGACACTAGCACCCGACATTAAGTTTAGCATATCATCAAGTCGAGGGATTAGAAACCGGTATTTCACGGTGATTTTATTAATGGCTCGGCTATCCACGCACCGCACATGGACTTAGGCTCTCTCGGATGTAACCCTCTTGCAGTAGTTCATTGACTTGACGCTTCAACTCGGCATGCTCAGTTGAACTCATCCAGTAAGCTGGTAAGTTGGACATGGATGCTCCGGGAACCAAATCTATGGTATGCTGAATGTCTCGCATTGGAGGCAATTCCTTAGGGAGCTCATCAAGAATTAAATTTCGGAAGTTATGAAGCATGAATTTGACTTCACTAGGAATAAACTCATCTTGATCAGATATAGGTTCTCGTACCTGTTTTGTGAGTAAGGCAAACATTACGCCTTTTTTCTTTCTTTCTTCTTTAAACTTCCGCATAGTGAGAACGCGAGAGTTTGTTAATGATGGGGATGTCAATGGAGTTGATGTAGGTTGTAATGGACAAAGGTGAATGTGATGACCTTGCCATATGAAAGCATGCGTGTTAGCTTCACCATTGCTTTGCACCTTTCGATTAAAGAACCAAGACCAACTAAGAAGAATGTGGTTAACATTCATATAGATTATGTCACACCAGACATCATCCTCATAGACGCCTATTTTGAAAGACACCAAGCACCTTTGGGTCACATGAATGACAATGTCATCGACCCATGCAACCTTGTAGGGTTTTGGATGTTTCTCAGTTGGCAGTTTGAGCTTATCGATTACCTCTTGTGAGACGATGTTCATCGCACTACCACCATCGATTATCATGTTACATAACTTGCCTTGACACTTTACTCGTGTATGGAATATAGTGGTCCGTCGCCAATCTTCTGCTTCCTCCTCAATAGTGGTAAGGAGTCAGCGTATGATAAGTGTAGGACATTCAGTTTCAGCTTCGACTGTGGTTTTTGCAGGGGAGTCTTTTGATTGTGATATGGGCTCGTCATGAGGTTGCCCTCCCTCAATGTGCTCATCATAATATCCGAAGTCATCTTGATAACATGAATCCTCTTCGTTACCTCAATAATGAAGGTTCCTAGCTTGTGGGCATTCATTAGAATAGTGACCATTTTGTCCACAATGGAAACAGTCGACATCTTGCCGATATCGCCAAGGAGGATTAAGAGAAGGACCTCTCCCTCTGTTATTAGGTCCTTACAGCATTGGCTGCCCTTGATAGCCATTTTGTAATGGAGGACGTTGCACATGTTGTGGTGGCCGCAAAGGCGGCGTCTACATCTGTGGTCGAGCCTTAAATGGTTGCAGAGGTGGTTGATAGCTTTGGGGTGGAGTCCGATTATGATGTGAATTTTCAGACCTCTCCTCACAGAAGATTCCCCAATAGAAGAGCCCAAACGTCAGAGATTTTGTTGTCTTAGTTGTTGTTTAACTCAGTGAGCCTTCCGATGAATGTCATCAACAGATTCAAAATCATACGTGACCATCTCATGTTGGATCTCATGGTGTAATCTAGCTCGATAACAGTTAGCAGCTACACAATCGGCCTCTCCAAGCTTGCAACGGATAGTAAGCTCATTAAATGTCTTAGTGTAATCATCCACTGATAAAGTTCCTTGTTTGAATGCGAGGAGCTCTTGGAGGAGGGTATCCATGTAATCTGAAGGTAGATACTTTCCAACTTCTCTCTCATGTCAGCCTGTCTAGTGATAGCAAGGCAATCCATGACGAGACTGTTGTTGTTGATGTTGCGCCACCAAATTCTTGCTAGATCCTTTAGCTTAACCTTAACAAAGATCACTCGCTGAGTATCATCCATATCATACCATGCAAAGTAATCCTTAGGTGCAGTAATCTAGTCAACAAATCCCTTTACATCAAGATGACCAGTGAAGTCTGGAAATTCAACTCGTACTTTCTTTGTGATGTCATCTTTTCTGTGTGCACTTGGAGGTTCATCGAGGTTTCTTTTTGCAAAGAGCCGTTGCATGAAATCATAAACAGGCTCGCAATGGCTAGTGTCGTTCTGATTTACTGAATGTTTAGGCTGAGGATTTGGATTATTAGTTGGATCTTCATGTGGACCATGTTGCTCATCATGCATTTCTCTTTGTAGTTGGTCAACAATAGTTTCTAAATAGGTTACTCTTTCAAATAGCTCAGTGATACAACTATATCATTGATGATCAATAAACCTCCCTTGATATATGTGACTGCTACCGGTAGACATCATATCAGAGAAATAATATTGACAAAGGTAGCAGTGGAAGGTAGCTAATAATAACGTAGAAGGTGATGATATTGACTTGAAAATAAGCTACAAAAAAAAGGGTGAACAAATAGGAAAAGGAAGAGGAAATAATATGTAATAATGATAGAGAATCATTTTTTTTTTTGTTACTAGAACAATAGTTGGAAATTCCTGCAAGTGACTAGAATGTGGTCAAATGGGGTTAAATAGAAAAATGGTCTATAAGGGCTGGATTGTGAACATGATGTTGTCACAAATATATGGTTTTGGAAGTTGGCTTTTGGGGAAGGGGATATGAAAAAAAAAAAATGCAGGAAATGTAAATAAATGTAAGATGAAAAAGGATACAAGTGATGGATGGTAAGGGATTAAACACAAGTAAAGGCAGAGATAGAGTGAAGAAGAACTAAGACCAACTTACAAGTTGATCTAGAGCACGATCCACCGAGAATTTGGCTCTGATACCAATTCTGATGTAGTCGGATTTGTGAAAGGATCCGCCCAAGCGTAGGCACCTTCAAGTCACACAACACTTATGTGCTTTACCAAATGAGAGAAACTTCAGAATTTTTATTGATGATTTGAGAATACAAGGGGGAGGTCTTTATATAAGCCTTATAATAGTCCAAATAAAGTAGTTCTCTGTTTTTTTGGTACATGGATTTCTTTTTTCTAAAGCAATCATTCAATAAATCTAGACATAAGCCAAAAGAAAGGAGCTAAAGCCAAACAAAGGAATTAACGCCAAATAAAACAACTTAATTAGAGTTTAGACAACTATTCTAATCAATCCAATCATAATTTAATGCCTTATTTATCCGAATGATAACTGCACATAGTTGGCGAGGATTTAATGTCTTATTTGTTTGATTAGCTGTTGCATACAACTGGACTGGATTGGGCTTATTAGATCGGATGTGGGTCCATTCTTGGGCTTGGCCCCTAAGTCTTGGGACCACTTGATATGGGCCGACCTGTATCAGAACTCAAATCTTGTATTCAAGAAGGGAAGAAGATTGAATGTAAGCAATTAAAGAATTTAAGAATGTAATTAATGATAACAATTATTGAATTGAAAAAAAGAGAGGAAAAGATTAAATCAAGAAAGCAAGAAAAAGAGAGAAATAGAAGTAATATAAAAGAAATCAAGAATTAAATCTTTAATTAAAGAATGAGAGAAAATTTAATCAAATCAGTTAAACAAATCAAGATTTCAAGTAAAAGATTACAAGAAATCAATTCTTAATCAAGTTTAAGGAAAAACAAAAAATAATTCAAGGAAAGAAAGCAATAATTAAATAAAGAAATAAACAATACAAGAATTAGAAAAAGATGATTAGAAGGGAAAATAAGAATAATATGAATAAATGAATAAAGATTAAAGAAGAAGAATAAAGAAGAAAATGAACTCACCTTAACGTGAGCGGTTTGAAAGAAAATACCAGCCCAAATTGTGGACTCCAAAGAAACCAATTCTTTATTCCAAAATAATTAAATTTGCCTAATTATAACCCTAGTCGTGCCTTATATAAAAATACTTTAAATCCTAATTAAATATGGACTCAAATACTCCTACTTTAAGTGGCTGTACGGCTAGCCCTTTTAAATAAATTAAAAAATCTCTAAATAACACCTAAAATTACTTATAATTACACATAGCCCCATGGCCTTATAAGCCTTATTACAAAAGAACCCCTATGACATTAATTCTCTTCTAAACACTCCTAAAATAAAATAAAACAACTCTTAACTACCACAGCCGATGGGTACTCCTCCAAGGTCTTGCTTTAGGCTTGACCTTGGGCTTCCAAATAGGATACATGGAGTTCAACCATTGGATGGCTACTGCATCCTAAATATTATTGTAAGATCCCCAAAATACCACTTTCAAATCTCTCTGATTGTATCTCACAGATGCCTAGGGTTAGTGCTCAACAGAAACCCAATAGAGGAGGCCACCAAGTGCAATGAGAAGATAGAGTGAAAGTAATAAGGCTAACTTTTCATTAATATAAAGTTTAAAAAAAAAAAACCCAAATCAATTACTTCTTTTAAGGCATGTGATATCCCAACATTGTATTTTTATTTACACAAAAAACCCTACTGCATCCAACTACCAAGAATCCTTTTTAAAACCAACTTCTGCATTCACTAGGATAAACAAAATAAACAAAAGGACAAATAATAAAATATTCTAATAAACTTGATTTACTATATTGCCATCAAATATTCAGTTTTTCTCTTTTTTTTTCTTTGATTGGTTTTATTGTGTTTTATATTTCATTATAAATTTGTTTTCTTTTTGATTCATTGGCATTTAAACTTCATTATGTCCATGTTTTCTGAATGTGCCCATCAATTTTTAAAATTTATGATGAATCTTGTTATTATCTGTGCACTTACTATCTTTCACTCCTCTCTGGTTTTTATGATAGTTGCATTTGAGAAAATCGTGTTTAATGATCTTTATACCATTCCAAACTGTTACCTTTCCTTGTTTACTATCCCTGGATCGGTGGCTAAAGGAATTGAGACTAAATTCTGTAATTTCCTGTGGAATGATTCAGAGGAGCACCATCGGTACCATCTTGTAGATTAGAAGTCTATTTGCAGACCTCTGGATTGTGGCGGTCTTGGTATAAGATTAATTAGGGACCACAATAGGGTGATGTTGGCTAAGTAGCTTTGGAGATTTGGAATAGAAAATGAGAGCTTGTGGTGTAGGGTGGTGGTTGCTAGATTTGGGAAGGTTTCTTCATGGGAGACGAAGGAGGTTCGGGTTTGTCATGGCTGTGGTCTCTGGAAGTCCATTCGGAAGGTTAATGATATTTTCTAGAAATTCATTCATTTCAAACTGGGTTCAGGTAGGGAGATTCGGTTTTGGGAAGATAGATGGATTAGAGATAGTCCTCTGAGGGGCTTGTTTAGGAACCTCTATTCTCTAGCTATGGAAAGGGTAGGGTTTTTGAAGCTTTTGATGATGAGAGTAATATTTGGAGGCCACAACTGCGTCGAAATTTGAACAATTGGGAAATTGATGATTTTGGTAAGATGTTGGCGTTGCTTGAAGATGCTAAGCCTAATCCTATGATGGGGGATGGTTGGGAATGGGTCATTTAAAAAAAAAAAAAAAAAGAATTTTTACTCCTAAGTCTCTTTATTTGGAATTGGGTGGGTTTAGAGTTTGTTCGTTTCCTCTTAATGGCATTTGGATCTCAGGAATGCCATTAAAAGTGACATTTTTTATGTGGAATGTCTTTCTTGATAAGATTTTCACCCTTGACCATGGTTCAAAATCTTGTGCGAGGCATATCGATTTTGCAGCCTGTCGAGACGATAAGGGGGGTATACATCGAAATCTGACGTGGTAATTTTTGGGTCATTTTATCTTAAAACAGAGGGAGAGACCCGATACAGGGGGTATCGTGTCTCGTAACAGAAACCCCCCTGTATTGCAAAGCTCAAAAATCTTCAAAAAACTCATTTTTTTGCTGATTCTTGCTAGACTTAGCTTCCATAGTTCAAATTTAGGACTGCACTCGAGTCCATTTCGTTTAAAAAGGTAGATTTGAGCCAGATTGAAGGATTGAACCCGAAACCTCAAATCTCATAAAAAATTTGGTAGTCTCTATTTCTTCTCTAATCCTTGTAGATTTTTTATATATGTTATACATTTGTGATAGATCTACACATTCATGGAAAAAATTATAATTTTTGAAAAAAAATATTTATTTATTTATTTATTCAAAAAAATAAATTAATTAAAGAAAATTCAAAAAATTAAGGAGCTTCTATTCGCACCTCACTTTTTTTAAGCACACCTCACTTAACTCTATTCCAAAAACACCTTATCTTAAAACGACAGTTATAACCCTAATAACATTTAAAAAAAGAACTTTTTAAGCACACCTCCACACCTCCCTCTTCTTCCAAACCATCTTCTTCTCCCTCTCTCCATTTTTCTCCGTTTAGGGCTCCTTAACACCCAAAAAATATCACATTTAGATTTTCAAACAAGAACTCAACCAATGGAGCATTAAGGAAGTGAAACGGAAATCCCCAGGCAAAAAAATTCAAGTTTTGAAAACTTTTTTTTTTCCATCGTGTTTGGCATCACAGGGCTGAACAGGCTTAAGCTTGTTCAACATCATATTGCCAAACAAACTTAAACATGTTCGGCATCATATGGCTGTGAAGCTTGTTCGGCACTATGATGCCAAACGGGCTTGAAGGAGTTCAGCCTGGTAAGGCTGAATAGACTGCCGATTTGCCCAAAAAAAAACTTTAAAAAAGTGAAAAAAAATTTAAAACAAAAACATGATTTCTTGAAAGCGGGTTCACTTGTTGTCGTGGAGGCATGATTTAGTCTCCGGTTGGAGAAAAGGAAGGAAGAAGGAAGGGAGACATGGATGCTGGTTGGAGGGAGGTGTGCTTAGGAAACTTGGCAGAGAGGGGTTTAACAGAGAGAAGGGTATAATTGAAAATGACGGAGGGGTGCTTAGAGATTTTGGAGGTGTTACAAAAACATGAGGTTTGTTTAATGTTTAAGGTTTGAGTAGTTTATTAAGGCCGGCTCTCAACCTGACGCCACCCTCCTCCTTTATCCGGGC